>JAFELO010002823.1:2651-22432 GCA_017140195.1 Eumaeus atala
ACCGACATGGGCTCGACTGGTATAGTCATTCACATGGCGGGGGAGGAGCTCAGGATCTACGCGGCGTACAGACATCCCGGGAACAGCCTTGACCTAGGTGATGTCCACAACGTGTTGGGGAACGGCGGCCATGTGTTGTAGGTCGGCGATCTGAAAGTCAAGCATCCAGCTTGGGGATCGGCCGTCACAAACAACGCTGGCTTCAGGCTGCAGGAGGATTCGGAAGAGCTCGGCTACACGGTGCAAGGACCACCGTGTCCTGCACACATACCTACGGATCCCCTTCTCACCCCGGACGTTCTGGACATCGCCCTACACCAGAACCTCAAGGCTACGGTCAACATCGAGGTCCTGTACAACCTCGACACTCAACACCTACCCATCCTCGTCACACTTAATTCCGGAGCTATCCTTAGGGATGGAGTGCGAACCAGAGAGAAAATCGACTGGGCCGTCTATGAGGATAGCCTAGTCTTACTTCACCATCGCCTGGCAACTGTCTAATCCGGACGAGTTGGAGGCCGCCGCTCGACGCTTCAGGGAAAAAATCCGGGAGGCGCGGGCGGCGGCGACCACCGTTTTACCGGAGGCAGCGCGCCGGCGGGGTGAGCTCCCCCCGAGCCTACTGGCGGACCTGCAGAGGAAACGTCAGATGAGGAAACTCTGGGCCCGTACCCGCTGTTCGAGAATCAAGGAACAACTCGTCAAGCTGGCCGAGGAACTGTCTGCGAAGGTGAGGGAGTGTCGTGGAGCAGGCTGGGAGAGTACAGTCTATCATGCCATCGAAAACGACACTAGCCTGCACGCCTTAAACAGACGTCTCGCGAGGCCAAATACCACCATCACTCCACTTCTGTAAACCACAGGCGCGAAACAATACGGACCCGGACGAGGATCACACATGCGCTTTCATGACACACCCAATCACTATTCACCACAGTCACAACACACGACACAACGCACAGGCCCTAAACAGGCCTACATTCCCTCCCTGAGCCCATAAGCCGCGATGGCAAACCGGCAAATTATTGCGGCCCCGTTACCGAAGGGATATTTGTCCCCTCGAGATCACACCCGGGTTATGAGGTTCGCCTCGGTGCCCGTAGCCCTCGCAGATCATCTGCGAAGATGACCAGGATTAGTATTTCCCTTACCTACCACCATGTATATTTATGAGGACTAGTACTGACCACATAATATGTAACACATTCGTAAGTATGTAGACGTTGGTTTGGCGTTAACAAACAAACACAATACACAGTTCAAAACTCGCTAGAGTTCATCAATTATGAATAAAAGGCTCGTGCGGCCCGAAAGGCCCGTAAAATTCTAATGTAACTAGTTTCAAAATTACCTCTTACGCAACACAATACAATAGTACACCTGCCCTAGCACATTGTGTATAATGTGTGTACATTATCGCGTACATTCGCGGGCAGACATAAAATTTAATGAGGGACTTCTTTTTAGATTGTTATTATATTATGATTTCAACCCAAGCTCTCCTTTTGAGCTGAGGGAGTATATCTTCAGCTTAGTTCTTCTTTTATTTTGTAATTTCGCGGGGATATACAATTTGAGCACTGTCGTCAGTCCGCGGATGGGGGGGGGGGTGAAAGTATATCCCTCTAAATGGAATCCTCCTTCCCTTGAGGTCTAGCCCTCGCGGCTTGTGACTGCGGGGCTGCGGGCCACCCTGTACCACCTGTCTGGCCCGCCTAGTGGCCTCCTTCTGGGATATGATCGCCCCTGCAGAAGGACCACAGGGAATCTTCACTCTCATACCTAGTGCCGTCGTCACTTTCCATTAGGTTAAACGGCGCAAGCCTAAAATTGAACAGCAAAAAAAGATCGAATAATTGCACTTCAGGTTGGTAGAACACTCCCCACCATTGATTGAGCCTTGTCGTGGCGGTGGGCCTCAGTAGCCATGGGTGAACCCGGCTAAGGCAGTTGAACCAAGGTGTGTGATGTTTGCACCCCTCTTATAAGAAATCTTTTATGGGTATTCGGCAGTATAATGTGCCGCAAGTCTCACTAATCTCCACGCATTATTTTTTTTCTAGTAAAAGTTATAGACGAGCAGTTTGGACCTGTTTATGACTACTGTCATATTGGTACTATCCATAAATTTTCGCTCAATGAGATGTGTTAATCTTCCTCCCCCTCCTCCTTGTCCTCCTCCTCCTACAATGGGCCACCGGAAACTCACAAACCACATTTGTATAGGTATTGTATGAGCGAATTTTTCCCCTCCGTGCCAGCCCAATACGGCTGCATTACGCCGGCACGACAGGGAACTGTATTGCATTTATTAGTAAAGGAAATTGCCGTTGTCTTTAACATTTAGCCGGAGAGTGTGCGGCAAGAAATTTGGGCCACTGGGTTTCAATGTATGCACACTATGTCCCTCAGTAGGCTGACAAAGGCTGCTGTTGCTGATTGTAATAGTAACCATTTGTCCATAAACGTTTTTGCATTGTCATCGGATATTCGATTTGACGAAACAAAGGCATGTAACATTTAGGAATGTTACAAAGCCTAAAAGCTGAGCTTAATCTACTTCTGAAAACCGCGAAATAATCCCTTCAGCTGTATTGTAGTGTTCAGACAGGGGTGAGGTTTAAAACAGTTTATGTATTCTACTTTAATAATTACCTTCTCGTCTTTTACTACATTTCAAGGTTAAAAAATAAAGTACATATAATGTGTTTATAATATAGGAGAGCAAACGAAAATTGGGGCATTTTGTGGACCACCGATTCCCATGGACATGACAAGTTAGACAATAGCACACACGTCCGACTACAAACAGTCCGAACGACGCCTGTAGAAGAGGGACCAATCCCAATAGGATTCCTGATTTCCCTAGCTCAAATAATACCGCCGCACCGGTTAGGTATTCTGATACCACCGCGCCGGCGAGTCTTTTCACCCGTCGGAAGATCGGCCCGCCCGGTCATAACGTGGCTCCATAATCCAAACGTTCACGTCAGCGCCAAGGCCAATTTTGCTACAACGTACGAGCTGTTCCTGACGTCAGAGTCGAGGTGACGGACCTATTGGTCTCCTTGGCCATGATAATAATAGTTAAATTAGCTGCGAAACTCTCTATCGGGACACATCTCTCCCATCTGCCAGAGAGAAAGGGGTTGGTCAAGCTTTCGAGACATCCAAACCTAGTCTCGTCTCCACACTAGCACTCATAGTAATCCCTTGAAGCTGTATTGGGCTACATTTTGCATCCATAGCATGAAAAGAAGATCCCGTGGACATCCATACTCCTTTCAAGGAACGAAATAAAGCATGTTTTACTTTATTTAGTTAAGTTAGAAAGACAGTGTATCTTATGCTAAGTTATACTACCATAGTTGAAATGCCAAACAGCAAACACACAGATATAAGTACAAAAGTAAGATATACATGTTCATCTTCTATGTATCGCGTCCATCCTGATTGTCACGAAACATAAAACGTAAAAACATGGCCACATTTTTAATTAAGTATTAAGTACGTACCCGTCCCAGTAGGCTCGTTAACGCTACTAGTCTGTTAGACGATATTACACGTTAATGATATATTGAGTTGGTCTCTTCCTATTTTTGGAGAAAACCTTTTTTGGTGAAGTGAAGAGGGAAATATCACTCTGAGAAGACAGAAAGAGGGAGAACTAGCATTGGTATATTACTGTATAGGTACAAGCGAGAGATGCGAGTACATATTTTCTCTTACTCTTTCTCTCATAGCCAGTGCATGAAATAAAGTTAGTATTAAGTTTTATTTCAGCCGTGTGGTCTAAAGTAAGCTGATATTTTAGTTGGTGGTTGATGAATTTGTCGGTTGTTATACACATATACAAATGCGAAATAGGCTTTTTATAGAAAACTATTAGGATGACTAGTATTACATTATTTTGTTTAGGTATAAGGATAGCGAGCGGTTCCGAATTCGTTGGGCATCAGAAGTAAAATTCTGCCAATCACAGTACAACAAAAACAAGTATAGATTAGTGCAGTTCATAAAAAAAAATTATACAATTGTGTAATCATACAAACGTTCAACGCATTTTTCTCCTCTTTAGGGATAAAAATTAAAAGTTACCTTTACCCTAAATATTAGCTTGATAGCTCCTAGTACTTTAAGTTTTGATTGATAAATCTTCCCATCATTCAGGACCTAACGACTCTTTGAATATTATTTACTTTATATATTAAACTTATTTTTTATATGTTAAAATGATTTGACGACCGGCTGGCTCAGTTGAAAACGTGGCGGTTAGTCCGCGTGTTACGCCAGAGGTCGCGAATTCGAATACCTCCTTGGTAATGGATGTTCATATGTCTATATTCTATGTATTTCTATAATAAAACCCACTACAAGTGTATAAATTAAATATATTTTTGTCGGCTAGTAACTGTAACACAAGTCCTTACGGTACTCAGCATGGGACTAGACTAACGTGATGTGATAAGTACACAGATACTATTATTAGTATTGAACTTGTAGAAAGTACAAACTACATAAATAATACCTTTATTACCGTGGGTTAAACAACCTAAGATCCCTGTCTAGTTTGTTTGGTAATGATTTCGCTGTACAATATTATGATCATACGTAGACAGATATATTCCATTGATAAATATACCAGAAAAAATGTATGAGATTTCCATACTTTTTCCCCTTCAATTATGTAATTCTAACAACATGGATCTCTATTGGACTCACCAATTGGGATTCAACGGATAACCGCAATTATAGCCTCGACCCGCCCCTATACTTATCGTTATCGCGGGCAATACTTACTTTACTGGGCCCTGGAGTTTTATCCGCCTAAAATATAACCTATGAGAAAAAGTTATGTTAATTTTATCAGGACAAAATTTGGCATTAGAGCTGAAAAATTTGATTCAATTATTTTTCGAAATTAAGTAGTCTCTGTGTGAAAGCCAGTTTCGGCCGTGTATGTAATGATTCGAGAAAAAGGATGCCATGCCACCAGGCTAAGATAAGTGAGAACTTTCGCATAATATTTAAATATCTGTAGATAACGCATATAGCTACGTAAGATATTGCTGTAAATAAAATGCAGCCAAATGTGACGGATAATGTGTGGTCGATAAATACCACTCGCTAAGGCGAGACCGATATGAAGTGGTCTATTCGACCCCGAGGAAGAAATCCGCACAATTACTATGCATGTGCATAATTGTGCGGATGTATATAGGTGTAGACGGTAGTCGTGAAAAGTATCGAGTTATGTTATATTTAAAACCCTAGTTGAATGTTGTATCTATTCTATCCTTGTTGTGTGGCGCAATGTTACCGGAGGCACAGTCGGGTTTCTGGAAGGCTCAAATTACCGTCATAGCATTACTGGATGTGACACTATTCTGCAGGCATAGGACTAGGGCAAGTGTACCCTCCTTGTACTGCTAGATTTTTCAAGGGCGTTAGATTCTTTAAATATAAATCTCCTTTTGTCAAAAAAAAAAGACACACAAGTATATATTTCCTGCCATCCATCTGAAATTAATATTGCAATCAATAAATTGAACGATGACCTTAGCTGTATAATACTTATGGTCTAGGAGGAACAGTCTACTTATTAATCCCAATAAGTATACGATCTGTGGTACAAAATCTCAATTACTAAAATTAATTTAGATAAATAAACGTTCAACGTATGGACCAGCCTTTAGATAGAGTATGGGAAGCACGTAATCTCGGATTAAAAATGGACTGTGCTCTGAGATTTGACAGCTATATAATAGGTTTATTGAGGTGGTGTTCTTACCGCCTGAAAATCCTTTATATTGTGAGACAACAAATTGGGGAAATTTACGCATTCGCCTTACTGTGTCACTAATACTGTCAAAGTAAAATTACATAAATATTGTATATGAACCACGTTTAATTGCCAGGGTTTCTGTTTCGACATACAATTTAGAGAACCTATTTAAATGAACACTCTATATTAAAAATGAAACACCGGTGTAGGTACCATTTAGAATGTCTTCTTTTTTGTGTCTTGGGGCATGGGGAGCAGACGTATTTATATCGTAGGCTTGGTTGGATGACAAGCACCCGGACCTGTGAAACGCGTCGGTGTTCCAAGCAACAAGCTGTACAGAAACATAGATCGGCCTCTTTCGGGTGTATTTTACGATACGCTGCTTCCTAGTGTTGGAACAACATACCACCACCAATTAGAAATTTATAAAAAACTTTAATGTATTCAGAAGAAAGTTAAAAGACTACATGTTGCAAAGTCAACAAAACCATGAAAACTTTGTAACTGATTCAAGTATTCTTTAATTAACTATCAACACTTACCTGATAAAAAAAAATATTTATATTTGGTATATCTTATATATTATACCACTGGGTTGATTGGACTCAAATATTTCCGGAATATAATAATATTTGTTTATTTTCTGTTTAACTTGCATTGCGTTTTATTTGTCCTTAAATTTTGTCTGATGTTCGTGTTAAAAAATTGTACGTCTTCCTTTTTTTTTGTCAATATGACTAAACTCAAAAATTAAATTTTGCCAGTCTGTCAACAAGAAATGCTTTAAAGCACTATTTTAGGTTATTGAAATATGTACATATTTTTTGTGTAACGGTTTGTAATTTGTGTCATATTGAGTAAGTTTAGCCTTGACGTATCCGTGTTTCAACCTGCTGGTTCAAGCGGAAGATCGGCGCGGGCAGCATAGCCAGCAATGACGAGCTTGAGACCTTTTTTGCAAGGTCCACTTAATTTAGAAATATTTATTTTGTATATGTGTGGATTTTTGCAGAATAAATGATTATTTATTTATTTATTTGTATTCTAGGTTTTGTTACGTTGTTGAAGAAATAGTTTTGATCTTTAATATAGTACTAAAATTTGATTTATTTTAGTAATTTATTTCATTAAAAATACAAAACACTTTAATAATAAAAGAAACACATGAAATTTAAGTATGTTATGGAGAAAGGTATTATTTTTAAATTTTTATTCTCTCTGTGCTTCACTCTAGAACCAGCTCCAGAATCTCTCATCTATTAGTCCTAGTGTATCCGTCCGCATTTCCCTAGCTAATTATTACAAAATGCTTCGCACAGTGGGTTAGTTCATATATTTGATTTAATAATCACTCACCAGAGCTGAGCGCGTGCCGCTGATTACCGGAGCATATGTGCCTCATTAATACTTTACCATCCAATTTAACTATGTACTCTACGTACATAATGATTGGCGCAGTGGTAACGTAAGTGGGTGTGGTGAAAGCTGCCAGAGATCGCGGATTCCATCCTTCTTAGGTCAGGTTTATTAGTTCCCGATCCACTGCAGGATTAGAACCAATGCGTCTGCGCAAAATTACGAGAAAGTTTATGGGCGTCGATCGTCACGAAAAACTCTTTTAAATCTCGAATGTTTTTTTTTTTTAAATAAACATAAAAATTTGGCAAAATATGGAGAACAAACTTATCTTCATGTCCGTTGGCAAAAAACATTATAAATGTGAAGTATAAAAGTGTGCTTAACTTTTTTGCTGAACGTAATGAAATTCACTGCGGAATAACGATATGAATATTATAAAATTTTTAATTCACTTCAGATTCAGTTTTACGTACATTTCTATTTTGAATTAGGTACATAAAAACGTTACACTTTGATGCGTTTGCAGTGCATTTGCAATGTTCGACTTGTAAATGGTAAATAGTAGTCCATTTATTTATTAAATTGCTCCTATGCTGTCGTATTTCGTAGAATATTTGAAAACTACTGAATAATCCGAACTTGGAGTAAACATGACTCTTTTTATAGTATAGCTGTAAACGAGAAACGGAAGCCTTTTGTTGACTACCGACGCCAATTGATATCCGTACAATTGTTGTCATGCGTTGCCTTACCTGTCATTTCACGACAATGTCGCCCTGGTCGTGCCGGCCAACATCAATGTATGCGCATTAGCAATACATATATATATTGTGGTGACAAGGATATTTATAAGCATATTAGTCACTTACCAACATATATAGCAAACATGATAATAATAATAATAGTTATTAATAACCACTAGTTATAAATAATTCAAGCGAACGATGCAATATATACCTGCCAGCATATTACACTTATTATTTCATCATCATCATTATTCGCTATTTCACGTGTAGCAGAAAATAAGCTTGGGGTAACTTATTTCCTTAGCCTTCATTTGTAATGGCCGGTATGCGGCCCACGTTTGCCACAGTGACGGGTTTGAATTACGTCCATGTGATGGAGGTTTAGCTATGTATTAAATGTATTTCAATAGTAGTAATCTAAAACAGATTTACTGTTAAATGGAGAGATATTTTCTCAAATTTATATATTTCATATATTTTTTATAAATTTAATTACAATACTCAACATCGAGGTAAGTAACTTGGTTTTGTTAAGTCAATAGATCATTATTAATAATATCTGAAAGGTAGGTTGCTAATCTTTACAGGATAGTAATCACTTTTGTGGTTTGGTTCTAGAACAGAAAATACTTGCAGTTGGTTATCCAGAAGCACCTATCTTCCCAGAAGGTAGTACCGTTGACCCAGTGACCTCCGTTTTTCTTATTATACTGGCGTGCAAGCTGCAGGGTCGCATTTCAAGCTTGACCCTTGTCCCGGGCGCGAAACGCCTCCCCCATCTGTCGTTTTCAGTTCTAATAATATATCATACCTGTGACTCGCCCCTACTTCGCCCGTGAGTTACTCAGACCAACAAATTATTGCTAAGTGCTCGCTCGGAAATCACCTCTCCATTGGCTAAAATAGCATGAAAATTTGTTCAGTAGATTTATATAAAATTGATCATATACAGACTTTCTAAGGATTTTAGTTTTATAAAATGATATATATACATATTATATATATATTATAGGAAAACCCCAGTTTAAACTCTATCCAAAGCCCTGAATTTCATGACCGCTATCAAACTCATAGTATTATAGTGAGAGGAAGCCATGCTGTATTGCAGCCAAATTGCGCCAGCACTACCACTATGTCAAGAGCTTACACCCATCTTAATGGACGGCAACGCGCCTGCATAACCTCGGGTCATGGGGATGTCTATGGGCGGCGATAGTTACCTAGCACCTGCTCGTTTGCCCCTTATCCTATAAAAATTATCTTTAGATTAAATATCGTCACAGACGGCTTAGCATTCTAACCGTGATTATGTCACAGACGGACAAAGATACTTTCGCATTTGTAACATTAGTATTTTAATATAGTAGTAAATATTTGAGTATTGCGGTATCTTAATATCTTATGTACCCACTTAGGCATTATATAAACACGTGTGAAAAAAGCTCTGAGTAAAAACCAAATTAAAACCAATCCACCTGTTTGAAATGTACAGTAAAATTTCTATACTAGTGTTAGTTGTAAAACTCCTAACTCCACTCTGTGTCAGTAATAATAATAATTTTATATTTACCATTCATAAGTGTTATACAAAGGGGCGACACGCCCTCCTGCATCCTATCTCTCAATGGTGCACATGAATTTCACACACGCGACACTATAGCTGTCACTTATATTTCGGTAATGTGTGAGCGAGAGGTTTACGGTCGGGACAGCCCGATTCTGCTGCAAAGCAGAAGGCATTACGCCTTACATAATGTCTACCGTAAGCCCTTTTCGTTAGACGTCCTACAGGAACTTAAAAATAAATTTGGAAAGAAAAAAAACATAACCCTTGCAATAAGCATTTTGAAATTAAAGTGGTTGCTGTAGTCTAATTTTGAGCCAATCGAAGCTAGTGGAGTAACAAGGGTAACTGGATAAAGATAAATTTTAATTTAAATATGTTATAACGTTAACCCTCATACAATAATCCATCAATGGATACAGAGCTAACCAAGGAAAACTCACAGATTTAGTCATAACGAATATTGTTTATCTCCAGAGACCCTCGATAAACAATTAACTTGCGTTATAGATGTAAATAAAACATTAAATATAATTTCATGATTTATTTAAGTATTGTCTGAAGTCAACGAGTAATGCTTCATCTGTACACTTATATAAAAATATAATTACATACATGGATTCCTTAACAACTGCCATTTATTTACACATTCAACAAGCATATTACTTAATGTACGGCATATTGGGCACGGCGTCTGGTCGTCTGCGATGGTGTACACCATGGTGTCTAAGATGCACCACAGCCTCCCTCATCTTTTGTTCCCGCAAAGCGCGGATATAATTCTCATCGACTAAATGTTTATTTCTCCGCACAGTCTTACTAATCGCACTTTCTTTGAACAGAACACACCACAGTGACTTATCTTTATTGTCCCATAATAAAGACTTAGTGTACTCCTTCAATCGCCTGCTGTTCTCCTCCACACGACGCATAGCAATTTCGATTTTAATCAAGTCCTTGTAATGATCCGACATAGACGGCGTCGTGGATCCGTTGTTGTCCTGTCTCGTTATATTAATTCTCGACAAGTAATAATTCTCATGTTGCCCAGACGTGGCCCTCGTACGCCACAACCACACGACACTGGCGACGAACGCGCACGAAACAATGAAAGTTAATATCAGCAATGTTAGTCGTAGTACTGCGCTTAGGGACGTACAACTCATATCACTTTTTGTTTATGTTTGCTGACGTATATTATAGGATCGTACATAACGTGTAGAGCTGCTACGAGGCGACGCTACGTGTGCCCTCCACCGGCAAGCGCTACGGACTGACGGGCGAACGGCTACGAGGTTTCAGCGCAGCGCTGTTTATATCGCCTGTAATTTGCAGTCTAAGCCTGTATCCTGCATCTGCCTCTAAATCTCTTTTGTATGAGCTCTTCGCTTATCAACGTTGAAACGCTGCAATGTATTACAGTTGATTTTTATAGTCTAAGCTTACAATATTCATGATACGAATAACTTCGCGTTTATAAGGACTTTAATATTGACCGTAAAGTATTTTTTTCGTTTTATTTACATGGACGGGAAAGATATTTACATACATAAGAGGAAGGCAAAAAATTTGTAGGCAGCGCTAGAATACAAATATAAACAAGGAAACGGTTCATATTAATTACACGATTATCACTTTATATTTTCTTTAATATTCTACATTATGACCACTAGTATAAACCCTTTATTATTTGTTAATAGACTTATGAATATCAATATCATGACATCATTAACCAAATTACTGAGGAGTACTTTGGTTAATGGTTGTTCTAGTATATCTACTAGACTTACGAGGTGTGGATACTAGCACACTTCTGCATAGCTCTCCGGGGATAATAGACGTGAAGGTATTACTTATCGTCAAAATTATCGGTCACTGGAGAAACATGTTCACTGTACTACCAACAGAGCCAATCCGTCAACACCAAGCCAGACGCACAACTATATTTCTTAAGCTATATTATGAATACTATTCCATTCTAATTATATTTCCGGAAAATAGTAAATACATGTGCTTTAATTGCGATAAGGAAAGTGGGTTGGCGTCTGTGGCGCTAATTTCGTAATTTGGCTGGAAAAGCGATGACGATAAAGATCTCGTCGCTATTGCAATTATATGGGTGGCGCTTTGTGTCAAAAGAAAAAGCCACACTTAAACGGAATTACTGAGCAAATACGCCTTTCGTATTAAGTGGATTTAGCGAGCGATCCTCATCACGAAACACGTTTATCGCTCTACGATCTACATAATTCGCCACGTTTTACTTTTCATTTTTATTTTCGGAACATTCAGCTAATTTCAAAAATGTATTTATATAAATGTATATTTATCAGGTTGCCACAGAAGTATCGCTGCTGTATGAGTATCTCGATCTACAGTGACCATGGAGTTTGATAAATATTTCCATGAAAAGAAATCTGTAAAAAGATTATAGAATAAACAGAATACTTAGTAAGTTTCATATTACAATGTAGCTGAATTGGGACAGCAGGACAGTTGCTGCCACAAAGTGACTGTTATGCTGCCGCGTTTTGCATACTTTAAAAGGCACATTAATCTTTATATCACTTGTTAAAATTTGTATTCTTTTTATAGTATAGATGGACAAACGAGAAATCGTAGCCTTTCGACGACTACCAAGGCCCTGAACATCAGCATAATTATTCGGATGTGTTTCTCTACTCTACTCGTGGTGGTAGGGGGGGGGGCAATGGACCATCGGCAACTCACTCCTCATCGATCGTGCCGACCCAATTCCGTTGCATAGGAGGATGTAGCGTTATGCAACATTCATGGCACTACCTCCTCTTATGCAGCATGACACTACCTCTTACTAAATACACTCATTTTTTCTGTGAAATTTATTCCAGACACTCATATGAAATGAGCGACTGGAGCAAAACATAAAAAGCATAATAAGTCTACATAAAAAGCATAATAAGTCTGTCCACCCGAGCGACTACTCAGTGTATCAACTGGTTTTCTATTATGAAGCATTTTCTGTTATGGAAGTATGAAGTACTAGTTGTCGCATAAACCTGGCCCCATTAATCGTAACATAGTGATATATAGTCTTCGTTGATAAATGGATTATTCATCACAAAAACAATGTTAAAATTCGTGCCAATAGTTCTTGAGGTGAGCGCGTTCAAACAGACAAACTCTCCAGCTTTATATTATTAGTATAAATTTTCTTTAGTATTCTGAAACAAAACAAAACCTAGTAATTAATTTAAGCTCATCTGCAACTCCAGTAAACCGACGAAAGTTGAGTAAAACTTGATGTTTTTTTTTTCAATATTCAATCGGTTTCCCCGTCTTTTGATGCATTCATTAATTGCATATAGAGCTTGTATAAATAAATGTGAAAGGTTGACTAACAAATCTCATTGTTTAACGAGTGCATAACGATGATGACTCTGTAAGTAATACGTAGTAAGACAAAAATTGTGCTCGTTCATATTTCTACCTTTTTATCATAATGCACTCGCAGATATGTTTAGATAGAAATTTATTACGTCTCCTTGAGAGAACTGAAAAATGTACACGTTTTATTTCGTAGCTTAAAAAAGTCGTATGAAACATTAAATACATCTCTACATTACTTTTATTTTTTTCGCTCCAACAAGCTCTTAACATTTATTAAAAATGCAATAATATAGTGGGTGTAATTAATACTTTTATAATGGCTATAGTTCCTTTGATCATAATGTGTATGTTACAATGTTACCTATATGCATGTGTATGTATATGTGTATTTATGTGGATGTACGTGTATATGTATATGCGTTTGTATGGATGTATGTATAAGTGTTTATATATAATGTTTTATTTTAATTTTGTAATGCAATATTTGAACGTGTCAGCAGTCATTGACAGTCTTAGCCCTGGGAGGTCACTGAAAATCGGTGGCGGTGAATCTAAATTTTCCGTCGCATGACGAGTGACATCCCATTCTATGCTCCTCACACCGCCTTGCTGTACAGATAACAACTAACAATATCTAAGTGGCTACTGTACTTGATTTTTCTTCTTATTTTATATGTGTTTACTTTTTCTGTGATGTTGTGAAGCAGAGAATGAATATATTCCTATTTCTTTTCTATTTCTATTTCTAATGTTAGCTACGCTCTGTGGGACTACACCTGACACATTCGGCGCTGCAGAAATACTAAATTTAATATATATTTTTTTAGGTTTCTTAAAAATACATCTTGTGACAAAACCCTAACAGGGTAATAATAAGCTGGCAGTTCGCCCTGGCTTCGCACAGTAATTTCACAAAACATAAAGAAAACTGTTAAATTACGAAAATAAAAAATTATAAATTTTAATTTCGGCCTCATTATACGTCACTACGACAACAATTTTGTACAGCTACACAAAGATTGAATTTGATATTTTTTATGACTTTACAGTTGATTAATTATAATCAAACGTGAACTTGTGAAATAGATATCGCAATTTTTATAATGATGACATGACATCATCATAAATCAGATTGTAATGGTTCAAGAGTTTTACAAATCGGTGTGACCCGATGCATTGAATAGACTCCGAAACTACTGATAGTTTTTTAGCATATTCAATGCAAACAAATGTTTCCTCTTTCTAATATCTAAGTTATATATAGTTCCTCTTTCTAATAATCTAAGAATTGTGGTACGGGACAACAAGGGAAATTTAGCCGTGAACAATTAATTATTGTAAATGCGCTATTATTATTTATTATAAGAACAGATGGCAGGTGGGCCAGTGAGATTCTGGAGTGGTGCCCGCGTTTAGGAAAACAAAGTTTTAATCGTTCGGTCACCAGGTGGGAAGACTATCGCCATCTAGCACCCGATCCGGGATGGATGCGAGTAGCAGTAGACCGGTCGTCCTGGCGTCCATTGGAGAGGCCTGTGCCTAGCAGTGGACCAATAAGGGCTGGTAATGGTGATGTTGATGAAATGCGCTCATAACTTACACCAAAAAAGAAATTTTAAATTTCATAATAAATATACGGTATAATTAATAAATAATGTCGTCCTAGCCGAATTTCGGCCGCTATTCACCCCTTATAGAGACTAGCCAACTTCGCAGTAGATATTATAGTACGTGTATATTGTACACTCCCAGTAAAAGCAATAGGCGAATGAACGATTCTTCTATACCGACGGAACGGCAATATGACGCGACCGGAGAGAAATCAGGCGCAGGGCCGACGGCTTAACTTTCCGAGGCACGGGGGTGTAGTGAAGCCAATTTCCTGACATCGGACTGTTATTTGAAATTTCAAAAACCCAATTACACTTTGGCCCGACCCGGAACCCAAACCCGGGACCTCACGACAGTGGTTGCACATGCTCACGACTAGACCACGAGGCAGACAAAAAGTCGCAATAATTATTATTGCAATATAATGATGTTGTTGATGAATAATGATTACCAACGTTCGACGACTTTTTTAATAGCAGGTACAGGGGGACAAGCGAGCAAATCGGAGCCATTTGGTGACTATACCTACGCCCATTACCTATCACATAATATGATAATTTGTTTCCGTCATTCCCTCCCCCCCCCCCTCCAATTGACCATCGGTTACATGCAAACCGCAGCCTACGCGATAGCACAGCTGTCATTTCATGTCAGCGAGATTTATGATGAATATACAAGTAAACAGTTATAACTATTTAACATTTTCTAGATCAAATTGTGAGGAAAATATAATTTGGTCCGTATATCCATTTCAATCGTCTTTTGTGCGAATAAATGAAGGAAATGAACATGTCAATACATAAAGCCTATATTGGGATAACGTGAATAGGCTTTCACGTGTATTGAAATGAACAATCTAATATACCTGCGTGTTGTGTCTGGTAAATTATTATATCCGTTTACACAAACTGGTGAATAAAAAATAGAGAAAATATAAATTAATTAGACACAGAAAATTGTATTGCTAACGTCGTTTATTTGACAGTTGGTGAGATAGCCTATTTGATAGCTATATCTATCTAACGGGCTATCCTGGCTTAAATATATACTCGTGAAACCAGCTCTTATTCTGGTATTATGCAGGCAGATCTTTATATTAAAGAGATATCTAACTAAAAATTTTATAGAACATTGTGAGGGTATAGAAAATCATTATCACGGATTTATTATATACTAGCAGTCTGTCCCGGTTTTACACGGATTTTCCACGAAATCGACATCAATATCTGTCGGGACAGCGTTTAAAGATTTACATCAATATTATATTCATAGTTACATCTTTAATAATGACCAAATCGTTTCGGAGCCTATACAATACAAACAAACTAACAAACTAATGTTTCCTCTTTGTAATATTAGTATGATAATATATCTGCACGGCATATTTCTCAGAAGTATTGGCATAATTTTGTTACTCTCGTTATTATCAGCATGAAATGACGACCAGGTTGCTAAGATCACCCTAGGGCTCATGGGCTGTGAATAAAGACGTTCCAACGGTAGGTCATATAAATCGCGAGGAATTGATCAAGTAATTCACCAGTATCTTTGTCTCTTTTATAGTAAGAAAAGCAACTCATAGCTATAAGCCAGTTTCCTGCTGAGGTAGACACTCGTGTTGGTCTAAAAACTATAAACACCATCATCATCATTATCAGCCCTTATCGGTCCACTGTTGAATTTGACCGATCTCCTGCTACTCGCATCCATCCCGAACCGGCTACTGCATGGAGATCGTCTTCTCACTAAACTTCGTTTTCCTAAGCATGGCCTTCACTCCAGAGCCTCAGTGACCCATCTGCCACCTGTTCTTCTGAGTGTGTGACCAGCCCATTGCCAGTTCAGCGAGCTTGTTCGTCGCGTAATATCGGATACTTTCTTTGTCTGCCTTATGGCTTCGTTACGAATTCTGTTGGACAAAGAAATACCCAACATAGCACGTTCAATAGAGCTACTGCAAACTTGCAGACCAGTCCAAAATTAGGAGGCCTTATTTCGGCCCCGTGGGTCATCACGGGGAGGACGCATTAATTGAAGACTTTAAACTTCAAGCTCTACGGTAAAACCGTAGTATCTATTAAAACCGTAGTATCTATTAAAACCGTAGTATCTATTAAAACCGTAGTATCTATTAAAACCGTAGTATCTATTAAAACCATAGATACCTAACAATACAGTCAGCACTCGCGC
The DNA here is from genome assembly GCA_017140195.1 of Eumaeus atala. NCBI lineage: Eukaryota > Metazoa > Arthropoda > Insecta > Lepidoptera > Lycaenidae > Eumaeus > Eumaeus atala. Next base: position 19,282 of record JAFELO010002823.1, read on the forward strand.
TCACGTGACTCTAGAGGAAATAAATATAAGTGTAAATCCAACTTCAACTCATAAAATACTGTTTAAAAACTGTTTACAAGCCATATAACGAATAAAAACCAATAAACAAATTGAACCTTGAAACACGTGTTTAAAGCTCAAATTACAATGATACGATCGGCTTGAGAATATTTGAAGCGAGTTCAAGTATTGCCAAATGTCACGATTAGTGTTGCCACCTGTACTCTAAATAAAATAGAATATTGTCCTCTTTTTCCTCAATGCATGCTCTATAGTCTACGTTACTAATAGTGCCTACGTTAATAGTCTTCAGTTAAACATTGCTAATGCTTTTTGCAAATTGCTCTGGTTATGACTACCTAGTGAAGAGAGGGTAACCACAGCCACAAAATGTGTGCGTCTAACTATTTAACGTTGGGTTTGGTTAAAATCTAATATATAGGATGAATACGATCCGAGAGAAAGTTATTCTATGATGATGGCCATGGCCCTCAGCATTGGGGAACCGATGCAAGCAGAAAGGGGTTAGGTTAATCAATATGATTATTTTAATTGAAAATTGCTGTAGATATCATCGAAAAACGCAAATATTGGTTGATTCTCGCAAGGAGCAACTAAAATATATGGACAAATATATAAAGGTTTAAAGGTATTTTTAATCTAACAAAATTAAGAAATAAATTTTTATCCTTAAAAAACGGTGGCAGCCCTAGTCTCGTGACTATTTTGTTAAGGATCGTTCCATAACTACGGATAAAAAAACGTAAATACAAGACAGTATGCAAAAAACTGACTGTCTGCAAGTCGGTTCACAGATGATGTGGTTTTAAGTGATAACGGTTCTCCAATTTATTTAAGAACGGATATTGGATGGAGTGAAAGAGACGACCTGTTAAGCTATCTCACTCACAGGCTCCGGCCACTTGGAACATTACTATAACTAGAAACGTAACTATGACGTCTCCTTTATCACATAGATAACGTTCTGAAGAAGGCACGGCATGTCCTTTTCAAATTTGCGGTTCTTGTTAACAAGTGGATATACCACTTGTTAACAAGAACCGCAAAATGACGAACAGGCATAAGCTCACCTTGTACACTACATGCATGCGACCTATCATGTCGTACTGCAGTGCAGCATATAGCCCCGACCCAAATAGTACGTTTGCAGAAAATGCAGAATAGATTCTTGCGCATGGCCACTGGATGCCCGTGGTACATTCGTAACATCGACCTACATTGCGACTTTCACTTAACATCGATAAAAGGTCACTTCAAAGAGCTGTCTCAAAAGTTCTTTGACCGTGCTCTTAATCACAAAAACAAACTAATCGTTCAAACGTCGGAATACGACCCGACGTTAATAATCGATTCCCGTTACCGTCGGCCGAAGCACGTACTGCACGACGCCAACGGCGCGATAGCCATAGAAGTTGCTAAGACCGCCCTTGCACACAAGCAAAAACACACCCAGATACGCATCCGCAGTAAAATGCCAACCTACGGATAGCAGGTTTTAGTCGGTAGTAGATAGTAGCTATCGCTACACGACCTGACCCCGACAAACACTTCAGGCTCCCATGGGTCGGCTGGAAAGTGCATAAATGCATTTTCTCCTGCTAGAACCAATTCGATATACACCACTCGTACCGGTCGAGCGATGAAATCTTACATATAGTGACACAGCTGTCACATATGACTGACAGAATGACAAACTCACACACCGCTTACGGAAACGAGCCCGGGTTCGAATCCATAAGACGTGAGCTTAGATAAATGTAGAAATAATATAACGCGATCTTAGAGAGCTCTAAAAATAAAAACTAAATTATGATCACGGCTTCTAGCCGATTTCATCCGTCAGAGGGTGGGGGAGGAGCCGGCCTGCTCTGACAAGCCAAACCGAAAGACGACCTCAACAATCCTTATACACTTCCCGTAACATTAAACGGCATCGTGCGCGCGCCGTCCCACTAGCGTGGGGAGGGGGACCGCTTCCCCCTTTTCGGTCCCAAAAATAATCACGATAGGGTTAATGTCCACAAAAAATCCGGTTTGCATCTTCCCATCTGCGGGAAAGGAGGTCTGTCCCCCTATCATCTACCTAAAACCAGAAGACAAAAAAGGGCATGAGGCTAACTCTATCAATTTACAAGACGTAACATCAAAAATGCATAACTTAATAATATTAACAATTCAGATGCATAACAAACGGTAATAAATATGATCCCTAGTCGTATTGTAGGACTGCTAACGAATGGGCCTAAAGATACGATAACTGCTTGGCTTTTCGCCATAGTGTTGTGGTGAACTCCAGCCATTACCATTACTCGCCATTTACGACACCCTCGTGCATACCCTGCTCTGTACCTATGAGAAATTAACATACATACACATATCAATATCACTGTATATCTTTGTAATTTCTCATTATACTCACCTCAAAAGGAAATACGAAAAATTTACAGGTTGTTGTCCGTCTGTTTGTGCGTCTGCTAAGACGTTTTTCTCAGGAAATAATTGCAAATTAATTAATACTCGTTTCGATAAAGTTACGTTGCAGTGCGGCCGATTTGGGCCGACCAGTGAGGTTGATCTTACTTACATGACACTGCCGTAAAGTGACAGTTGTGTTGTCGAATTTCATGCGGCTTATAAGTAACCGGTGACCTATTAGAGTAGGGAAGAAGGGGGACAATGGACCTGCATAGTAGTTGTGAGCATGTCAATGGGCGTTGGTAGTTATCAAAAGATTTCGACTAAGTGTTTATCACCTTATAATTTACATACGTTACATATTCTTCGGCTTCTATAAACTTCTCCATCGGCGGACGACCAGACGTACTGAGATTCGACACCGTTACACGATTGACATTCCTCTAGTACTTGCAAAAAGATTCGGCTAAACATTTATTATATAAATATATAATTTTTTTGCAGTACGGCAAAAACTTTGAATCAATTACCAGGTTGGGGGGATATTCAAAGCAAGAGTGAATAGATTCGTTCTAGGCACGCGTGCTGCATCGTAGGCTTCTTCGTCACTTTGCATCAGGTGAGGTTAGGTTAGGTTAGGTTAGTAGTATCGAATTTTCAGTTGGTGAAACATCTGCGGGAATTGTGTGTTGTGTTTTTGTTTTTGTTTTATTGT
>JAFELO010002827.1:6251-33215 GCA_017140195.1 Eumaeus atala
CCCCAAATGGGCCACAGAAAATAACGAACAGCACAAGACGCGACAGCGACGCTGTCACTATACGCCGGCATCAAGTGAGCGAAAGGTAGCTCCCCGGTCAATTCCGTTGCATAGGATGTAATGTCATGCACCATGCATGGCTCTACCTCCTCCTATGCAGCATGGCACTACAGCTTCTTAAATCTACTAAACATTCCTCATACATCCAGTTCCGGAGTAACAGCTACTATGATTTTAAAGTCTTTAATCTTTCTAAACGTTTGTGTTTGAGCCCGCGACTTGTTTTGAAGTGTTTGATAAATGTTTATCCACATTACTGTTTGTCGTTAAGACATATGAAATAGTTTTTTTCTCTTTCTTGATTTCCGCTTTCAACAGCTTCATTCAATAGTTTCATATATTACATGGTGTAGAAAGGAAATTGAAAACAGTAAAACCGACGAGGACCGTCATGGGAACGAGTGTCACCATCGTATAACATAACTGATGATTACAAAACGGCTCTCGACTTATTATCTCGGCTCTTATATCATGCGTTCGCATAGGGATAGACTGGAGAAATTAATTTATCAGAGAAATGAGCCGGAGGAAGTCCAAGAAGATCATCCAACTGGATGAAGGAGGCAGTCGGGAGTCCTGTACACAGCGTGGGATATACTGTGCAGAGTAGACGGCGATGGAACAGCGCATGCGCCAACGATCCACGACATTGAGGGTCCTACAACGAAGAACAAGAACAGTAAGAGTCATATTAGTTGTCAGTAAACGTCATTGGTAAACATATTTAAAAAATGGCGCGGAAATCTCTCTCATAGTTTATAAAAACAGTGATTTTATTTACATATTCTTATATCTATACTAATATTATAAAGTCAAAGAGTTTTTCTGTATGCAAATGCGCTAATCTCAGGCGCTACTGGCCGAAATGGAAAAAATATTTTTGTGTTGAACAGTCCATTTACCGAGTAAGGCTATATACTGTGACGATTAATAGAATCGGAGTTACGCGGGTGAAACCGCGTGGTGATGCTAGTAATAGATAAAATTTTAACACAATGCGCATCATCATCATTATTATCAGCCCTCATCAGGCCACTGCCGGTCATAGGCCTCTTTCAATGAACGCCAAGTCGATCGATCTCCTGCTACTCGCATCCACCCCGGCTACTGCACGAGGATCGTCTTCCCACCTGGTAAAGGGTCGCCCAACACTTCGTTTTCCTAAACGCGGCCTCCACTCCAGAACCTTAGTGGCCCATCTGCCACCTTATCATCTGCCACCTTATCATCTGCCACCTTATCTTCTAGGTGTGTGATCATCCCATTGCCACTTCAACGAGCTTATTCGTCGCGTGATATCAGATAATTTAGTTCTCCTTATGACTATTTTACGAATTCTGTTGGACAGAGGAACACCCAACACAGCACGTCCAACAGCCAACAGTAATGCCTGTACACATACCTTTTTACAAGAACAAAGTTTTTATTTACTGATGTAAGAAACGAGACATTGTAGCTTTCACTTCAAACCGGTATTATATTATTAACTTTGAAAATAGATTTAAAGGAAAGAAAGCGCTTGAGTCTAGAGAAATTTTGGGAATAACAAGCGTCTAATTGATATAAATAGTGCAAATTAAGACGAACACTAAGATTATTATAAGCCTATCCACCGTTGAACCCGACCACTGGTTCATCTAAAACCATTAATAACCCCCCCCCCCGCCTCATTACCATCCGTCCACTGCATCTAATTCACCGCAGACTAGCATCTGATGGCAACAATTTATGATAATTGGTGGCCGTGATTTGCATAACCCCGCCATCACAGTAAGTAACGTCAGCCTCATATTTATAGTAAATATAACTTTGCTATATGCGACTTGTGTATAATAAATTCTATGTCTCTTCGATGTCTAATATATTTAATGTTCTATCTTCCTGTGTAATATTTTAATCGTTAGCTTGTTTAGTACTAAGTTAATCGTTGAGTGTTATCTCAGCCTATGCGAGTGAATGTTTGAAGTGTTTTTAAACAAAATGTATAGCCGAAGATAATTTTTAGATTGTATGTTCTTTGTCCGTGGGCTCAGAAATTACCTTACGCGCTAATCTCAGGAACTACGGACCCGAATTGAAAAATTCTTCGTGTGTCGAATAGTCAATTTATCGAGAAATGCTATATACCATTATGCTAGGATACCAGAGATACGCCAGTGAAAGCGCGGTGTGATGAAATTATGCAGTCTTACTTTCTTTAGTAATAATAAAATGATTATCTTAAGTCATTCAACCACTACGTTGTTTCCGTTATGACCTACAGGTCCCATACGTGGCTCCTAAGTTTGGGACTGGTTCTACTGCAGCGGGTATTTGACCGTGCTATGCTATATTCTATTTTAGGTATCACAGGTAGGTTAGACGGTCTACAAAGTGATCGTAAAGGTTAAAAAGGGATGGATCCCTAACAAAAAGCAATTACATGTATAACCAAGTGAATAACTTCAATGACCGTTCTCTGCGGCCCGTTACGTTGAAGTTAATTTCCGTATGGCCACCGCAGTGATTGATCGATGGATCGCTATCGAATGTCACGTCGAGGTCCAGTGAGACATGCTGGACAATGCTTTTTATATGTTTTAACGATGAAGATTATACGTAGAGATTTGCTTGCCTAGAAAGCGGTGCCGATATATAGTGGTAGCGGTGAAGCAACATCAAAGTAACTTATCATTAGCTGACCTATGCTCCATATAACGTCGTCCTACCCGTATTTCGGCCCCGGCGGCCATCTCTATAGAGACTAGCTCTGCAAGACATATTATACAGCACAACTGTATGCGCAGTTACAGGTGAATTACCTGTCCCCTTATTCTCATATTCCGATGGGACGGCTGTCAAACATTACCGGAGAGAAGTGCTCTTCGAGGCATGTGGGTGTAACACCACCAACATTCTGACTTTTGAAAAGGAGAATAGAATATTACTTTATTTAGCTGATAATTACAATACTGTTACACATTTGTTAATATACCTGCTCTTCCTTAATCTAAGACACGGCATAGATACAACGAATCTAGGACACTTAAAACGATATCATAATAACAACATTTATAGTATAAAAACAATAATAAATAGATAAACAGAACAACAGAGACAAAGAAATTTAAACGATAATAGAAAATTAAAGTGAGTTTATCCTAAAAGTAAGACTAGGTATTGTCTAGCGGTTGTATATTCCTTATTCTAAGACACGGCATAGCTACAACGAATCTAGGAAACTTAAAACGATATCATAATAACAACATTTATAGTATAAAACAATAATAAACAAAACAACAGAAACAAAGAAATTTAAACGGTAATAGAAAATTAAAGTGAGTTTATCTTATATATACATATTTTTAATTGCCCCAAAGAAAAACAAAAAACTGAGAAATGCGCACGGTGTAACAAAATACTTATAACCTAAAATGGAAGCAACTTAGTTGTGTGATTGCGGACGAACCACAATCCTGATACTATGTGGCATAATGTGGTATACACAACAAACAGCACATTGGTCCGAGCCGCGACTCGAACTCAGGACCGCAAGGCTGTGGTTTAACATGCCTACCACTAGACCACGATGCAGACTATAAAACATATTCTTCTTGTTGTGCAATGATGATCTCCTGCATTTCTCTATCAAATGATAATGAAAATATCTGGGACGGACGTTTCAATAATTTCCCGCAGAGATTAATGGCTCCGTGATAGATTGCCCCGGTTAATGGGGTGCTTATGGAGGTGCATTCCTTTGTGGTCATGAATATCTCGGTTGCTGTGAATTGGCCGCTTAACTTACAAAGTTATAGTTAGGGTGGTAGGCCGTAATTGATATACCCACGGACATTATTTAGTGTAGTGATAGTATAATTTCATTATTCTTTATTTCGTGTAGTCTCTATAGATATACATCTGGAGCTGCACCCGCATAACTGACATGTTACCGTAGTTCCTCATCCCCTACAATGGGCCACCGGCTACACAAGCGTCAGGAACTGCACAGCATAGCCATCACGTTTAAGGCCGTATGTGCGAGGTCGTCTTCGTTCAGGTTTAGTTCAGGTGCAATACAGCATTATACTAACTTTTAAGTTCATCTCTAAATATCAAAGGTTTCACCATTTTAAAATCATCGTTAGCTTTTATTGACAAAGGCCTATTTAAATTATCCCAGCATGGCTCAAGCCTTATCGTGGCGGTGGGGCTCAGTAGCAAGAGGTGATCCGAGACACCTGGGGAGAAGCCAATTGAACCGGCTACTTGTACCCCTCTTATAAGAAGAGGGGACAAATGGACAAACAAAATGTTGCCGCTCTATTGCGTACGGGGCAAGGGGCGAGGATGGGAACCTCACCACATTGCACTGTCCCAAAGTCGATGGGGTCGTCCTGTAGTGCGGGACAATCCCATCTGTGGAGGTGGAGTCGCCCCTTGGGGGGCTGACTAGTCGAGTTGCCCTGATGAGTTGTTGTACAGGGACACCTCACCAAAGGCGGCACTGACGGCATGTGCGCTGTTTTTTGTGGGTATTCGGCACTATAATGTGTCGCGAGTCCCACACACCACTGGACCCTACCCACGGCCAGTGAAGGCGCGTAAATGTGTATCCTCGCGTCAACAAAAAAGGGCCTCTTTAAGTGCCAAAGGCCAAGATGGATTTTTTTGCTACAGGCAAACAAATAAATGAGTTGTAGGTTACGTCAAGAGGTTTGGAAAATTTGCAGAGCACTTTTGTTGCATTGCAATACCACCAAACCACCTGCAGATGCAATTGTGATCATGGCAATTGTGGCTGTCATAGAGATAATATAGATATAGAAGTGCCTCGTGGTCTCGTGGTAAGAATATTCAGCCACATACGTGAGTTTCCGGGTTCCATTCCCGGGTCAGACCTTACAAAAAGAGCTATTAGCATTTCCCACCCCGTGCAGAGGAGAGCACGTTAAGCTGTTGGTCCTACGCCTGATTTCTCTCCGGTCGTGTCGGATATCCGTCCTATTGGAATAGGAGAATGAGGTTGTGCACTTGTGTCTTCGCAAACACTTGTGTACTATAATATGCCATGTGCCACTGTAGCCGAAACTCGGCTAGGACGACATTATAGATGGAAAAGGGATGCCATACAAATATGATTGCGATTGGTTGTCCTAGCTAATAGAGATGGGAAGGCATTACTATGTTTTTCTATATAATCCCGCATGCATCGTCTTTGTCTATATAATCTCGCAGAGAGAAATGAATGAAAAAAGAGAGACAGAGAGTGAAGAGTGAATGACGCTTGCTATCTCTTTCGACTTAAACTCAACGACGAAACTCAATTCAGCACCAATTAGCATGGTACAACCACCAGTGGACTAACGTCGGCTCAAGAGAGAGAGAGAGGGGAGGGAGAGTTAGAGAGAGAGAGCGAAAGTGTGTGTGTGTGTGTGTGTGAGAGAGAGAAGCATGGTACTTCCTCTTGAAGTAGTAGTCATAGCTATGACTATAACTAATGCCTGTATGTGTAATAATTCCTTTTTGTATTATAACATACCTGCTGCGCTGCTGTTGTCATACGGTGTGCGGCCACAAATGATATTTGTGAATACAAACACTCATACAATGGCTGATGGCTAATTATCATAAATCCTCGCAGCACAATCGCTCATTATAATGCGCTTTGGCTGCGGTTAACCGAATTTCAAATATATTTTGAGCACGGTGCGCGTACGGTTTTGCAAGCGTTGCAATGTATTTTTTTTCAGTGTCCCGTAGCCAAATGACAAGAAAAGGAACCTGATCGTTTCGTCATGTCCGTCTTTCCACTCGTATATCACAGGCACTTTACTCGGAGGTTATAGGTAGGTGCAGTATTTTTAAAATTTGGGAGGAAGCTTAATCTATAGTCCGATACAAAAATATTGTGGTATGATTTTGAAAGAGAAAATTCTCCAGGATAGATGTAACTAAGGAATAATGTTTTAGAGACATCCCACATGTCTAAGACGGGGTATCGTCAGATCTTTTAAATGATGCAGTGGTTTATAAAAAAGGTCAAACATTGTGTGAGATATTATTTTCTAGATTAATAGAAAATGTTCCCTCCCATCCCCACTTAAATTACCGAAGGGAAGCTTGTAAAAAAACTTGTATTTATATAACTCAATAAAAACTTCAAACGAAAATTAGTTTGAACAAAATGGATTTGGTAGTTTATGAGATATGATGTCTTTTTGGTTTGCTGCTACGGAACCGAGATCAACTCGCTTTTGAACGGTTCTTTTGTGCGGCACTTAGCCATCATTCACAGATCGACAGGGATAACCATTAATTACCGTTCGATATAATCATCTCCGACAGCTCTAGGGTAATTCTGAAATGTTCTTAGGACCTCCTTCATAGGAACAGATAGTAAGCCTTGCTGCATGCATTCATTTGGTCGGCACGACCGGCGCGGTACTTCTTACTCACATGACACCGCCATAAAGTGTAAATATATTCTCGCGTTTCGTGCGGTTTGTGTGTAGCCGGTGCCCCCCCCCCATACTATAAAAAATATCGCTCATTTGACAAGTTCATACGATAATCAATTTCTGGCGGCTTCATCACAAAACATAGAATTTACTCTATTATACAAGTACTTAATTAGACTGTTTTGTTTGTCTAAGCCATCGGGATAAATTTTATAAAAAATAGTGAAAATCGAAATCCATTTCGTGGTTTACAAGAAGAAACAGACAGACAGAGACGGAACGTGACTTTGTTATATAATTTGCAGTTATAGTGATAACAAACAAAATTGCCTAAACTTCAGACATGTGATTATTTCTAGTTATAGTGATAATAAGCGAAAATTGCCCAAACTTAAGGTATGTAGTTATTTGTAGTTGTAGTGATAAAAAGCAAATTTTTGCATTTATGGAAGCGGTTCTTCTATTACGAATTCTTCTGTCGATTGGACAAGGCTTTGCGTATTAAAAATAGGCCTATCCTTTATCCATCGATATCAGTCGTGCGTCGTATCGCTTCTGGATGTCTAGACTATTCGATCCCTCGTAAAAATATAAGCCGTCTGTACACACAGATTATATTCTCTGGATCAGGTATTATTAAAAGATCGGACGCAAGAGTGATTAGTTAACATTCTAAAGTTTTGTATGATTTGGACTACACAACTGGGAAGTTCTCTTTGTTTCTATAATCGCGTGAAGTCATAGCTACGTCTCATTTCGTGCGTTTTTTTATTCTACAGATCCAATAGTGGATTGAGCAAAGCATCATGGATTGGGTAGACTATCTTGTGCTGGGCTGTGCATCATGGATGCAGAGCACCTTAATACACTTTTTATAGTATGGGTGGGCAATCGAGAAATCAGAGCTTTTTTACGACTACCGCCGCCCATGAACATCCACTAATTACTATGCCGATGCGTTGCCCTCCATCACCCCCCAATGGGCTACCGGCCAGTCATAAACCGCACGAAACACGACACTGAGGATGTCCCTTTACGGCGGTATCAAGTGAGCGAGACCCAATTCCGTTGCGCAGGAGGATGTAGTGTCATGTACATGCATGGCACTACCTCTTCCCTACTTCCCTCCTATTCTATCAAAAACTAGTTTTATTTTCGGATCGACTTTTTTGTCGGTGTTGCTATTGAAATGGTCACATCAGTTCAACCGATTAACAAAGGCTTTATTCTCTTCTTGTTGTGGGAGACGATAGGGATAACAACCGTCCCTTTTTCTTGCGGACGGGAAGATATGAACTAGAATCGTTTTTGGGTCAAGATCTAGTGTTAATTCAATCAGAATGCATTTATCACTTCCCCTAAGGAGTAAGTCACAATTGTTGCCAAGCCCTATGTTCTCATCATCACTGAGGTTCAATAATGGTATCCTTCTTCATCGTTATCACGCCACTTTTCTAATGTAGTAGACAGAGAGAACCGTATCCTTTACGAACTAAACATACATTCAAACTCTCAAAAATCATTACTCTCTTCGTGGCCCAGTAGAGAAAAAGAGGCAGAGTTAATCACGTGGAAGGCCGTAAGGATTGAAAACAAACTGTATTTGTAACGCAGCTACGTGGGCCGCGGCGCAGCTACGCGGTGAAAAGGGTAAGGTGACGAAAAGTGTGACATGACGATGACGCGAGTTTCATGACTTTTTTTTCACCCAAAAAGAGATGAACGCGCCTAAATACGTTTTCACATCATCAATTTGTCTATTGTACGTAGCCAGACACCTAGTAGTAACACACAATCTCACTTTTAGTTTAATGGTGAATTTCGCTAAGTACTGGTGCGAATTTACTTGTCGTGAACCTTCACATTTTATCTGAGGTTATTATATGATATTCGCGGGTGCCTGTCGCTTCACAGATATTTATGAATTTCCCGAACGTCAGCTGCATACCAGTTAAATTCCGTCCACTATACCTATGTGTATGGTGACTAGTGTTGGCGTTTTTTTTATCGTTAGTTGTTTTGATTTTATTATTATAGCACGAATAGATGCTTCGGTTTAAATTACGCTTTTCTATTTTCCAATGCATTTTAAGAATACTATAATAAAGTTTCGTAATTACTGTATTACCGCCGAATCGGGCCCCCAAATATGATGAGATATCTGATACCACCACAAAGTGACAGATATGCGTCATCACGCCTTTACCACCATATACTATAAACAATAATACAGAAGTGCAATATAACTGGATGTCAAAGTTAAAAAGATAAGGTCACACATGTCGTAATCAAGTCATCAATTAAAACCATATAATGATTTAAATTGATCAAACAAAAAAATGTTCAATATCTTCGCGTAGTTCATTGTACTACGTGCCCGTTTGAAAAATATTGTGTACTAAGGCGCGTAAATGCCTGCCTGCCCTGGGTGGGGTCTAGTGGTGTGGGACTTGCGGCACATGATAGTGCCGAATACCCACAGAAACCACCGCGAGTGCCATCAGTGTCGCCCTTGGTGAGGTGCCCCGGAACAACAATCATCAGGGCACCTCGACGGCTCGTCAGCCCCCCAAGGGACCAACTCTACCTCTACAGATTGGGGTTGCCCTGCACTACAGGACAACCCCACCGACTCCGGGATAGTGCAATGGAGTGAGGTTCCCATTCTCGCCCCTTGCCCCGTGTGCAAGAGCGCCACCTCTTGTTGCTCTTAGGTCCCCTCTTCTTATAAGAGGGGTACCAAGAGCAATTCTTCCTCCTGACCTTTAAGCCCCCCTTCTTATAAGAGGGGTGCGAAGATCCCCCTCGGTTCAATTGGCTTTGCCTGGGTTCACCCTAGGCTACTAAACCCCACCGCCACGACAAGGCTTGAACCATGGTGGGGATTCACGAGTGACCTGTGTTAGTGATGTCGTATTTCAGTCAAGAATGTTTTAATATTTTTGTGTGTCTCGAAAAATCCGACTGTAAGAATGCAGAAGCGTACAGAGCTTACGACATGCATGCTGTTCCAAAGAACGTGGTGTTGCTGACGGAGATAGCACATGTGCTTGTACAACACCGGCAGTTGAGACTTCCTGAGCTACGTACTGCTCACTAAAGTTACATGCTATAAAATCCTAGTGCGTATACGCTCGAAATATTATTCGTCGTTCAGATGTGCATAGAATTTGGAAGACGGAGATGTTGAACAGCATTTTCGCGTATATTATTAACTAAATTAGTAGAAAATTGAAAAACTTCACGCAAGCAATAATTTGTTAGCGATTCACGTAAAATACAATCAGCTGATAGGACCACGTGACCAGTTCATGAGCCGTACCTCTGTAAGCGATATAAGCGCGCGCCGTGGTTTGTAAAGTGTCAACACCTTTTCTTATTTATAATCTTTATTTAGGTTTTTCAAATTGAACAATAGTACTAAATGAGTTGAATTACAATTGAATATCGATTCTGATCATGTCTTTAGCAGGAACAACAGGGGTTTTGTTACATATTGTATAACTAGTTCGCTTAGTTCATTATATTGTAAAGTTGTGCAGCACAGTTACCACGTAATACAATTTTTATATCAATCCGTACAATATTAATGTAAATTAAGAATTAATAAGAAAATTTTTTTTGTAGATTTCATTTTATACGCTATATTTTTATCTGATATGAAAATAAAACAATTAATAACCAACGCAACGATATTACATATTCTTTATCAATTATCGTTGGGTAGGTTCTTAATTGTCTTTTAAAAATGTACAAGTTTATTCTGGTGTAAAATTATGAGCTCATATCTAAGCTGCCGCCGTTTGAGCCATACAATAAATCTTTTACAAAGAATGAATGAAAATGTTACGTACTGTGTATATTAAAAAAAAAAAAGAAATTACAAACAATACACAGAAGTTATAAAATCTATAAATGCAGACAAAGGGGCCTTATTACTTAAGCACCTTCTTTCAGGCAACCTTAACGAAGGAAAACACTTATCAGGAGCTAAAGACATTGAATGAATAGAAACTATTTAAAATGCTGTTTTGTTAATATTTAAAAATTACTTTAATCATTCTATTTCATTAACTTTTTATCTGAAAAATAAAAGTGTCTGTATGTTATCAATTTTCTCTATATCTACTGAACGGATCTTCGTGTGGTTTTCACCTATAGATATAGCGATTCCCGAGAAAAGTTTAAGTGTAATTTATTCACGGGCGAAGCCAAGGTGGGTTCCTATTTGTTTATATTTTTAACTCGCACATCTTTCAAACCAAATTAATGCGAAACAATTTTTAGATGTTAAATTAGTACCTTATTTCGTTATCGTCATCATTGGAAACACGTTATCGAATTTGTTTAATATAACAATTATAATTATAATTTCATATAATAAAATTAAAAAATATTTATTTTCTTCCACAAAGGTCCTTCAAAAAAAGTGTTATAGATAACTAATGAACATTTTGTTACTTAAGAACTAACTTAAGAACTTTTTGTTACAAATTTATCTATCTAAAAGCAAAGGAAACTGTTGTGGAATTAAATAAGATTTAGCTCATGTGTCACGAATTACAGGCTTCAGAAATTTATTGGAGACAATGTTTTTATTATATTCGGGTATCGATATGTACAGTGTACATCACGAAAGGTGCGGTGTAGGGACGTGAGGTTTTACCTATGGTTAGACAGGATTTGTCAAGCTTTATGTGGAAATCCCGACTATCCTATATCGAGCTGCTATTTTTTTTGCTAAAGTGGTTCGATTAATAAGAGCCTTTCATAACTCGAGCATGCGCTAGTTCCTGGCAAAGAGCTGTTGGTTATTTTTTCACTTCACAAAGGCTTGCGTTCGTCTAGAAATTTTCGATGTTTTTTTAATACGGAGATTTAATTTGGGTCTTAAAGTATTCGATTAAATGTGAAGACTTCTTTTAATGAAACAAAGTTTTCTCATTGATTTGCGTTGGAACGGTACACCCAGAGAGATGTTGCTTACTTTTTGAGTAAGTATAGCATTTTGATCACCACCAACTCCGACAGATATTTTGAATTTACCTTACATTTGTCCTCCCATCCGATAAGCCAGCGGAAACTCACAAACTAAACAAAATATAATAGCGTTATCATGTTACCGAAAGGTACTTCGCTGTAATGCAACATGACACTACCTCTTACTAAGGCCGAGCAGGGCACTGCTTCATAAAGATACCGTGAACCATTGAGGTGGCGTTAGCAGTTTTTTTTGTACGATACAAACATTTTTATAGTTTGCTTATTAGGAAATACTTTAAGACTCTGAAATACTTTCGGATCGTATGAAACAGTAGTCGACAGTGACGGCCGGCACTACAATCTCTCACCTTTCACTTGAGAATAATGTTCGTAATTAAGGAGCAACCTCCAATACTCTGCCGGTGCTGACACATGCAGTTTTTTATTGTTTTACTACCATCACACCACGGTTTCACTCGCGTAACTCTGGTCCTAATAGTTGTTTCCCCTTCCTTGACAAGTGAACTATTCGACACTGAAATATTTTTTTTAATTCTGACCAGTAATTGATGAGATTAGCTCGTGCAAACAAACAAAATCTTGAGCTTTTTATTATTAGTATAGATCACTGGTCTGGATTTTGTTTTCAGCCGGGTAGATAGTAGCATTAACAGATTATTATAGTCTGGCGATGATGAAAATGTCGCCACGCCGATGATTCATAACATTACTGTATCATTTCGAGGTGGATATAGATTAAGTCACGAATGACATATGTCACACATAGTAGTACAGGGGGTAGCGCTGAAAATATACAAGTAAATTTATTTACTCTGAAAATTATAGCCATACGTCCAGTAATCTAGTTTCAGGCTCAGTTCACAATTTAATATAAAAGTGACATTGACAACTGTCAAGTTTATATTTTAGCAGAAATATTTCGATTTACTTTTGACCCCTACATATGTCCTGTAACGTTTTCGTTTGTCCTTTTTAGATTATCTACATTCAAACAAGATATTATAATCTCATCACTTTGGCATAAAATTGAAACCGACCAATCTTGAAAATCAGTGCTCTTGTCAAATTGGACATTGGCAGCAATGGCTGTTAACCTATGCCGATTGCCATTTCTAACAAAGAGAAGAAGAAGAAGACTCCTACATATCTTAAATTCCTTTTTATTACATACTATGTAATATATATAATACACATAATGTATACTAAACATATTAATTACAACTCCTAGTTTTCCTAATACTAATAAAAAAATACCGAACGGATTGGGTTGAAAATTTAGCACATAGGTTAAAATACTGTTTATTTATTTAAATATAATAGAAATTAATGATCCTCGAAGAAGAAGAAATAATTTACATTCACTCGTCTAAAAGCTACTCCAAATAAATCATTCACTGTAGTGCTATGTAGGGCAGCGTTAGTAAATACAAAAATTCGTTTCTATCAAGACTTGTGTACCAGACGATAATTTCATCAATATCGGGACACTGTTTAATTGAAGCACATTTGGTACAATATTCCAAAGAGAAATTATAGCCAGTTACTGCACTACGCAATGACGCACTGTCTCTGATTCTCATAACTCATAACGAGTGCAAATATAGATGATTGAGTGACAGAACTTGTCAGGTCCCTTCTAAATATATTAAACCATGGAAAGACTTGAGTACATGATATAATGAGCATTTTAATGAATGCCTCAGCATTGAATAAACATTTCTACGAAGAATAAACTGTAGTGTTCCGAAAGGGTTCAATTTTATAAACTTGAGCATTCACTTGAATACGAAGTATTTTTGTGCGATTCGACTATTTGTAATTAATTAGTTTACAATTTCAAATCGGCCATCCTATATTTTATTACAGTTGAGTTATCTGGGCAATGAAATGTATTTCTTTTTGTGTTATTACTATATACGGTACATAATATACTTTATTTTAGGATAGAAAAGACACTTAAACAAGCAGATGTAGTCTCTACGGTTTTTAGGCTACGTACTGTAAAATTCACAATCCTACGTTTCAATTGTATTAGAGTTAGCTTTAGGTAAAATATTAATCAGCGTTCACATCGGAATTCAGACCTCTTCATTATTATTATTACCAGCCGGACGTTAACTGCTAGACATAGGTATCTCCCATAGAGCGCCATAGGTCACGGTCACGTGCAGCTTTCATCCAGCGGCTCCCAGCCACCTTAACCAAGTCCCGCCGTCTGTCGGCCTACCTAGTTAACTAGGTTTTTATTTTTACTTAAGCTTTTGTAACGGGCAGTACCGGCCATGTCGCGCTTGGTGCGGTTTTTTGGTCCATTGGGGAGGATACGAGAGATATGGGCACTCTACTTCATAACAAGTGTCCAGATGTCTACAATTACCCATGGTGATTAAGACTGCTCGTTTGACCCATATGAAATATAAAAAATCCAATAATCAATTATTAAATCGAGAGCTACAAAAATAATACAAACCTCTACTAAATCTAACACTTACTATGTACTCTAACTTGTAGATATAACAAAGGAAATTAGAGAAAGATATTGGAATTTCAGGAGTTTTAGGTACAAATAAAGAAATAATAAAATGTACCGAATCGTAAATTGTGGATGATTCACGTTCCACAGAAACCCCCGAAAGTAATTAAATACAGTATTTTTAACTCCCTTCGGCCGATAAAAACGCGATATATCTCCGCTATACAGAAGGGGTGGCCCGGTAACGATGTCATTAGAAATTAAGGTTGCAAATAAATGCATATTTAATTCGCACAGTGGGTAACAACAGGCCGGGAAACGATAAAAAAGAATAATTGAAAAATATGTGCAAACGTAACAAATGAAGGAGATGTTATCTTTAGAATCAGAATGAAACAAATTGTGTTTATTTTATAGCATGGAGACAACCAAGTAATGTATTTTTCACTCACTTCACCTTGATGACTATAGATGCGTCGCCGTCCTTTTCCCAATCCCCTAAATAGGCCACAGGTTATCAAATTGATCAAATACATCGTTTACCCACTGATACTATAAAAAAAAAACAAACGGTTTTTTCGTACTTCGGATCTTAAATATCGTTTCTTAATGGGTATCTCCAATACTTTCAGAAATATCTTAATATTTAACAGGACGAAATTTCCGTAACTTTTCCATTTCACGACAATCTCTTAAGACGGGATTACGTTTTATATTTCTCATCGGAATATGACATCTGTTAGACCTCGAAGATGTTTCAAAGTAAGAAGATAATCTTGATAAGACGTCGAATATTGCCTCCTCGTGTTCGTTTTGTCAAACGTTCGCAGTTTTATAGGTTCGAATCGATTATTCTCAGAAGTGTGTAAAGGAACTAGGCCATTGAGAGGAAAATACTGGAGCATGATTAGTGACATTAAATAGAAAAACAATTAGGTGCGAGACGGACTTGATACGATAACTTTAATGCACTCTTTTTGTAAACAACAGACTGCAAATATAAATTTGTTGCACTCATTTTTTAAACAACAAACTGCAAACATAAGTTTCTAATGTTTTTCTATATCTATACTAATATTATACAGAGAAAACTTTTGATTATTTTTTTGCACTGAATAGGCACCGAAACTACTGGACCCATATGAAAATTTCTTTTGCCATTAGAATCATTTTTTTTCTTTACGCGGGGAAACGCATTTACACGCCTTCACTGGCCCTAAGTGGGGTCTAGTGGTGTGTGGGGCTTTCGGCACATTATATTGCCGAATACCCAAAAAAGCTACCGCGAGTGCCGCCTTTGGTGAGGTGCTCCGGAACAACAAATCATCAGGGCACCTCGACGGCTAGTCAGCCCCCTGAGGATCAGACGCTTCCTCCACAGCAGGGTTGCTACGCACCACAGGAAAACCCCACCAATTTTGGGACAGTGCAATGGGGTGAGGTTCCCATCCTCGCCTCCTTCCCCGTGCGCAAAAAAAAGCGCCTCTAGCTCTTTGGTCGCATCTCCTTATAAGCAGGGTAACAAAAGCGCTTCTTCTCCTGCTCTTCAGCCCCCTCTTCTTATTAGAGGGATGCAAAGATCCCCTTCGACTGAATTAGCTTCGCTTGGGTTCGCTCCAGGCTACTGAGCCCCATCGCCACGACAAGGCTTGAACCATGATGACCCGCCATTAGAATCCTACATTATCAGTGATGAACATAGGCTTTTTTCTAAAGCATTTTCATCATTATGAAAACTTTGATAATGTAATCAATATATCAAAAAAATATATCAAAGTAAATCCTTATATACGAGGGTGGATCTAAAAGTTCTAAGCCCGACCAAGAAAATGAAAGAAAAGTGGAGTGGAAATTTATTTTTATTTTTCGACATAGTCTCCATCTAGTTCAACACACTTCTTCCACCTGACCTGCAACTTGTTTATCCCCTCGAAAAAAAAAGATTCCGAAAGGTCGGCGCAATAATCGTTTACTGCGACTATCACCTCATCTTTGGTCGAAAATTTCGAGCCACCCAAATGTTTTTTTAAATTTGGAAATAAATGATAATCCGAGGGGGCTGAAACCGGCGAATAGGGTGGGTGGGGCAGTAATTTGTAGCCACAATCATGGATTACAGACATTGTTTCAACCGAAGTGTGAACACGTGCATTGTCTTGATGAAACAAAACTTTCCTACGCAACATTTCCGGCCTTTTTTCTTTTATTTCTTCCCGGAGTCTTCGTAAAAGGTTACAATAATAACTAGAATTTATAGTCTCACCTTTCGGTAAATAATCTACAAAAATAATGCCCTTCGCATCCCAAAAAACAGAAGCCATGACTTTGTTAGTCGACAAAACGACCTTAGCCTGTTTCGGTGTAGGAGAGTCTGATCTTTTCCACTGTTTGGATTGTTGCTTTGATTCAGGAGTATGGTGGTGAACCCAGCTTTCATCCATGGTAACAAACCTAGACAAAAAGTCCTCGGGATCAGTCTCAAAAAGTTCCCAGTGAGAGAAACGTTATGGAACCCCAACTCTTCCGTTATTAGGTGTTGCACCCGGCCATAACTAATGTTTGTTATCTCAGCTATCTTACCAATGGTCAAACGTCGGTCACCCAGTACGAGGATCACAAATTTTATCGATGTTTTCTTTCGTGGTAGAGGATGTAGGCCTTCCACTCCTAGGATCATCTTTAATGCTCTCACGATCGCGCTTAAACTCAGCTACCCGCTTCCTGACACTGGAATACGATGGAGCAGACTCCCCCAAATTGCTCACCATATCTTGATGGATGTCTTTTGGTGATAGGCCTTTTTTATTGAGGTACTTAATGACTGTACGGTGTTGAATTTTCCCCATTATTGAAAATTGCGTCAGATTGCTTCAAACAAATAATCACAGAAAATTTATATTGTGCAGTATCGGAATGAAACTGCGCACAATAAATCAATATGACACATACTAACAAATGACAGTAGATTTAAAAAGATGTCATAGCTCCATAAAGGTTAGGCCACGAACTTTTAGATCCACCCTAGTAGAAAGTATTGAGAGTACAGACGAGGTTGTCATACGATTAAATTTAATTTGTTGACATTGTATTGTAACGTGTAATGTTTATGAGGGCGGGGCGACATTAAAATTTATGATTTTTATATTTTTGTAAACCAATGAATTCTTGCCATATTTCGTGAAGTATCCGTGGGAAGCCGGGGCGAAAAACACGTTCAGTCTATATCTGCAAAATACTATGTTACCGGGAGTACCCTTTTAGTTTTCTTGGCACACGTACCTGCATATAAACTATCAAGACAGTCATCTTACTCGTATATAGGTTACTTCTTTTGAGGAACAGAACCATAAAAGTAATCTAACATTTCATTATCAGCCCTTATCGGTCCACTGCTGGACATAGGCCTCTTTCAATGAACGCCACGACGGTCGATCTCATGCTACTAGCATACATCCCAGGCCAGCTACTTAGCACGGAGATCGTCTTTATACCTGTTCAACAGGTCGACCAACAATTCGTTTACCTAAGCGCGGCGTCAACTCCGGAGCCTTAGTGGGCCACCTGCCACTTGTTCTTCTGAGTGTGTGACCAGCCCGTTGCCACTCTAACGAGCTTATTCTTCCCGTGATATCGGAAACTTTAGGTCTCTGCCTTATGACTTTGTTGCGAATTCTATCGAACAAAGAAATACCCAACATTGCATTTACCTAAAATGGACGACAACAGCAGAATTCGACTCCCGGTTCCCGGTAGTTCCACCAGTCCTGGCTACGGTAGCGGCCACGGGAACGCTGAATCAAGGGATGCTAAGTATCTCCGGGCTACGGATCTATAATTTAATTACTAAAAATTTGATTTAAATTAAAATAAAATTTAAATTAATGTAAAAACAAGTTTTTACATTAAAATCGACAAGGCAAAATAACAAGAGGTTGTGGAGTTATATTTCTCGCTCCTTATACATTTGAATTCTCAACCCCATACATGTTTTACGATAGTTTTATCGTGCGAGTTTATGTGATTCACGTGTCGTATCACACGATGCGGCACGACACGTCACGACACAATGCCATGTTTATGAAGACTTAATTCGTCATTCCACACTAGTTTCTTAAAGCGTAATATTTGTTTTCCTTCACATGTAGGCGTAAGCGATTAGCGATACGCGTCTACGGTGTACGGTGATAGTTTATGTTCAGATTCGTATGTATGTGTGCTCGCCGAGTGTGTGTATTGTCTCTTCACAAAATGAAAACGTAGGTCAGCTCACTTAGAATATTTTAAATTTATTTATATATATAATAATAGGTTGAAGTAGCATATGTAGTCGCTCACGCTGATTGTCAATCTAAAATGAACAATCAGTGCGCTCACCCACTAGTAGCACATGTTGGATGTTAATTTAGATAAAGTTTTTAACCAACATTAATTCATTATACTTATAACTTTCTCAAAGCCGCGCTGTGTCATATTCTTGTCATCGCTCAAAATATAATCTGATCGATGTAATCGTTTGCGATCAAATTTGTGTGATATATTCCGTGCCAATTCAGGTGTTTACTATTAAAAATTATGCCATAAAACTAAAAATAGATCAAAAACATCAACTCATCTTTACAGTGGGCCAGTGAAGTATGCAGAGTGAACCGACTGCTAAACTTACAGATTTGACTTTCAGAAAGAAAGTTAAAACGTTACAATTATTCTCTTCATATGCTTTTCTCGGTCCTGATTTTATGCTATACTGGTAGAACTCCAAGACTGCTTCAGCGGATTGCTGATTTGATAGGGTGGATTCTATTTATAGAAACACGACGATGAACGGTAAAAATTACAGAAATATGAGCAGATAGTTTTCGAACGCTAGACGCTTGTCACATAACCCACAACACGAGGACAATTTCTCATAACGCTAAACATAAAAACTCGCTGCTCGGATGCTTACAGTTCGTAAATTTTATGTCATTCCGCATCTCGAGATTTATGTCTGCGTGTCACTGTTGGAATATCAAGTTTATGATAATCATAATCCTTTGTGCGTCTCCATATTGTTTAACATCGGCAGTAAAGGGAAATTGAAAATTGTATACGAGCCTTGCTTTATAGATAGAACATATGAAATACAAATAAAGTTACAAATATTATTGTTACCACGAGAATTTTCAAAATTTGTTTTTTTATGGGCAAACAGTATAAATGGTTGCACTTAAACAAATAACACGACATGGGATAACGCAGAAAGAGGTGCCTACTTCTGCGATATTACTGGTTAGTCTGCGATAGTAGTATCTTTGGTTTTGTGAGAAATACTAACTACCCGTACCAAGTTTCTGGAGTGGAGGCCGCGTTTAGGAAAACGAAATGTTGGTCGACCGTTCAGCAGGTGGGAAGACGATCTCCGTGCTGTAGGCGGTCCGGAATGGATGCGAGTAGCAGCAGTTCAGCCGTCTTGGCGTTCATTGAAAGAGGCCTTTTTACAGTATTGGATGCATACATTATCATCAATGTTCTTACGTGGGATCCGTTTGCATGACTATACTGACAACGGATGACATCAGTCGGTTCGCCTGGGTATCGGGAGAACAGATTAACGCGTGGCAAATTCTATATTGCCAGAGAAATCTCTGAGGAGTGAGCCCTTGTAAATGACATCTGTATGCTATGGAACCGGAGCCTCATAGGTCGCTTTTGAGACCTTTCAACAGCTCCTTCAATGAGGCCACGCCATTGCCTGTTTTGTGGCCAACTGCGAGGTCTTTCTCATCTCTGATCATACCCGTTATATGCCTTGCAATAGAGGTTAGGCCTGTAAGTAATGTTTGTTTTTGTCCTCATGGAGAAGTCGCGCCTATAAAGGTTTTATTGATTCTTCCTCACTTATATTTTTCAAATATGGAATCAATGAACTACAATATATTCACTACGAAAGGTTTAGGATGTGATAATGTACAGAACAATGCTAATGATATCGCTACGAAAATTGATTATTGAACAAGGTACAAGTATGTACCTAGGTATGTATATTCGATATAAATATATTCAAAACATCCGGGTCCTTGCGTTGTCTAGCAGAGTAAGCGATTATTTTCAAAAGTTTTTCCCCTTATTTTTATACGCCTCAGCAAAAGAATCTCATTCAAATCATTTTAACTGAGATTCTTTTGTTTTCATAACGATCCCGAACTAAATTTCACAATTAAGTCGTAGAAGCATTTTCTCAACATAATGGTACGTGAAATCAATGTCGTTTTTGAATTATTAAACGAAAAATAACAGTTAACGCATACAAATATTCGTTGCTCGTTTCGTGACCAAACTTTCGAGAAACGTCATTAAATGATGATTTATTTAAAAAATTACTGTACAAAAAATTCTCGTATTTTTTAAAAATATTTTATATTACCTACACGTATAGTTACTAAAATGTTTTTGTTATCTAAAGGCATTGAATATAAACATATCCTCATGTTTCATGCGCATCTCAGCCTTAGCGTTGTCTACTTTCAAACCATATTAATATTCAAACATAAAAGTACTGTTCGAAATGAAACAAGCGAGCGAGGGGGACCTTTAAACACACCAAACGACAAACGGTGAAATAAAAATGGCTCGCTTTTCACCGAATAAACGTTACCATAAAAAAGGTTTTCAGTGAGAAGTGAATCATAATTTATGAATTCCGGTGTCCGACCGGCTGCAAGGGAACGGGAGATTTACGCGGGGTCATTGTGTCGTCGGCTCCTAGCCTAGGTTTCAATAGAGTGCCGAAAGTGATAGACATGGCATTGTATTCATTTGTGACGTGGAACTTCTTTAGAAGTCAGTAAACAATGTTTTAAAAAAGAAGTAACAATGTTTATTTATATACCTAATGATTTCTATTCATAACTATTACGTTTTAAATAATATACATATCGAGAAATTAATATAGTAAAAATAAATTTGATCTAAGAGATTGTACGATTTATACAATATTTATTTTGATGACCAAGAGAATGCGAATAATTTTCTACTTTAAAAATTGTTACATTATTATTATCATCATCCGTATACTACTTATCATATTAATTTTATAATATATGTCATAAATAATTGGAAGCGATAATGGGCAATGCATCTACTTATGCGATTCGTTTCCTAGTTTTCCCCCTATGCTATAAAAAAGGATTAATCACGAAAACCACCGCTTATTTTGGTACTGTCGTCCAGAAAAGACTGTCCCACTAAACTAAGTATAAACTAGCTAAATACTTAGTTGACGTAGTTTACTAGATTTCTTAATTGAACCTTTGTATTTTTCCTAACACTATAGCGATCCTACGTTAATGAAACATAAGGGGGTGTAGCATCCCTCGGTGTATCCCTATATTGCCCATCCTCTGCTGGGGACGGTAGCAAATATAGATATACCCGCTAATCGTTTGTTCTGGGCCTTATTTTGGTGACAATGTACTATCATCCTAATACTTTTTATCATAGAGCTTATTGTTAGTAAAATATTGAAGCAAGGTAAGAATTGTGTCGTGCTGTCCCGATTTGCTATGACGTTCCTATGATTGGAACTCAAACTGCTATGGTTAATAGTTAAAGGAAGGACGATAAAAAGACAGGAACACAATAAGTATATTTTTTTATATAAATTAACAGGTGGCAGACGAGAAATTGGAACCTTTTTACGACTACGGACCCATGAACATCTATATAATTAGTACGCCGATGTATTGCTTTTCTTCATCCCCCCAATGGGCCATCATCCTCCTATGCAGCGGAATTAAGCCGGCGCGACCGAGGAGGTACCTCTCGCTCATATAATACCGCCGTAAAGTGATATCTCCAGCGACGCGTCTCGTGCGGTGTTGAGTAGCCAGAGGCCCACTGGCGGGAGGGGGGAGGGGTAAGGAATGTAACGTATTGACATATGTAGTTATGTGGATATTCATGGGCATCAGCTCGGTATTTAGTCGTAAAAAGGCTCCGATTGCTCGCTTGCTCCCCTATTCCATAAAAAAAGCTTATGTCAAAGTGTCAGCTCCAGTGGCTACTGGCAATATGCACGGCATTCATTTCGATAAACCACATTTAAGTACGTACCGCTTGTATCGTAGACTACGAAGTACAGTTACGGTGAGTGGCTCCCGGTTTTTATCACAAAGCCCTGTTCGGTCTGCTAAATACTTTTCACGAACGTCGATGAATGTCTAGTTCTCTGCCTACTAATATACCCGTAAGTTATTTTGTATACTTTTAGGTCAAAGGTCGTAGATAGAATAATTTTAGATAGAGGTATCGTAGGAGGATGTAGTGTCATGCAGTAACTTATTTTGGATAGGTCAAAGGTCGTAGATTGAATAATTTCAGGAAGATGTAGTGCCATGCCGAATAGGAGGATGTAGTGTCATGCACCATGCATGACACTACATCCTCCTACGCTAGGACGGCTGGAGATTGGCCGGCACGACCGGAGACGTAACACCACCGTAAAGTGACATCATCAGTGTTGCGTTTCGTGCGGTTTGTGAGTAGCCGGTGGCCTAATGGGGGGCAAGGTATCGGCAAAGTAATTATGTGGATGTTCATGGGCGTCGGTAGTCGTAAAAAGGCTCCGATTTCTCGTCTGCCCCCCAATTCCATATTAAAATAACCTATGACTTTACCCCTACACTTATGACCAATACATATTAAGCGGAAGCCCACGTCCTGCTGATTAAGATACTATACTCCGGCACTGGCCATTAGGAAATATAAATCAACAATAATGTTAGCAGTGGTGGCCACACCCTACCCTGTAAACAGGGGATGAAATATCAGTTAGGAGATGTAAAGGCTTCGATAAGGAATATGTCGGACAGTCCTTTCTAATCCCACTAGTGCTACAAATGCCAAACTTTGTATTTCCATTTGTTATATTTTCATGTAAAAGCTACTGAATGGATGACATTTGGCCCCTATGTTACAATCCGGGTTATACAAGTAGTTGCAGACTTTTGATGGCTACCGACGCCCACAGACAGCCACACAATTGACATTGAAGCATGTTAGAAATACTTTCAATATTTTATCGCAAAATGTAATCGTTTCCTTGGAATAGATTTAACGCAAATGAAACCGTAGAATGCGAGGTATCTAACAAAGATATATGTGGAAAATCTTTTATTATATAACTAGCGAACTCTTGTTATATTATGGATGCTAAAATGAATTAGAAATATATGTCTTATAGCAACGGTAATGCTGTACTGGCCACACACTACAGATGTGAGGGTTCGAATCCCATGTCCGACCATACAAAAAGTGCTGTTAGGCTTTTTTTTATTCTAATGACTGTCCGGAGTTAGGAAGCTGGCGGTTTTGCACTCCGTGCCACGGAGAGCACGTTAAGCTGTCGGTTCTGCGCCCGATTTCTGTCTGGTATTGTGGGATTGCCGTCCCATTGGAATAGAAGAATGAAGGAATAGAAAGTACACTTGTGTCTGCGCAAACACTTGTGCTCTATGACATGTCCCGCGCAGATGGGTCTTCTCAATAGAGATGGAAGCTGTAGCCGAAATTACTTTCTCTAAGGTTGAGTGAATTCGTTAAATATAAGATGCATGCGCGAACGGGCAGAGAAACTCATAGAGTGAAGTTGACTATTGATATATTGACGTGCGTGTAAGAATAATTGAGGTATAAAATCAAAGTTAGCTACGAAAAGTTTGCCGTAGTTACAAAATTACATAGATGTCTCTGCTGTTTATATACTAAAATGTTAATAGGGATTAATTAAAAAAACCAGATTGGCCAATACAGTGCCACAAAGGAATATACTTACATAGTTGGGTAAGCATATAACCCTCCTTTGCTTTGCTTAGTCGGGTAAAAATAGACTGCATCATGTTACATCCATATATGTAAGCATTGTTCGTTTAAAAGGCTTGCGTGACAGAGAGGACGTCACCGCGGAGAACTTCCCCCCGCCTCCGTAGCAGACCCGTCATGTACAGTGCTTAAGAGCCTGAATGTCAACCGAGACAATACAAAATGGCGTCTTGCCTCTCCTGTCATAAGTCCGTAACTGAATCCTCCCATTATTATAACATCAGTGATACTTCCTCATATGACCTGGATCTCTAACACAACAACAACACACGATGCCGCCGTATATGACAGCTATGCTGTTGCTATGTGTTATGTCACGTTTCATGTGATTTGTGAGGGGCCCTTTTGAAGAAAGGAGGAAATGCATCTGTATGATAAAAGTGTGAATGTCTAAGGTTTCCTTCGGATGGCTACGTCGGCTCCGATTGCGTGTTTGTGCCTACTATAAAAAACATTAAATAATAAATATATTATAGAAACGTTGATATTTTATATATTACTAGATGCGTCCTGCGATTCCACTCACGTCAGTTCAGATCCAGTGGCAATATTGTGAGAAAAGTTAAAATATATCCTACGACCAATGCCAAACCTATCGAATAAATTCAGAATATTGTGTATAAACGAATTAAGCCGCTTTAGTGGAGTTTGGTTACAAATACTGCTACACGAAAACTTTATACAGTAAATGGAAATATAAGAACAACTCATGCGGAATTTCCTTCCGCCAAATTTTTCCAAACAGGATTGAAATTTGAACCTGTGCGGCAGATTTCCTTAACTTATTGAATATCAAAGGGAGATTCCTGTGATCCTATTAAAACTAGTTGAGTCTTTGTCCGACCAAAATACATATAACGCAAACAGTTTATAGCGGAAAAAGGATGCATTGTTAAAGATGATACACAACCTTCGAGAATACTCCGTATACGATAAAACAGAGCCTATCCGTAGGCTCTACGTTCATTTGCTATTCTCTCGACTCCGTATTTAAGGACTTGCCAGCTGTTTATACTTCTGCGTAAAAAACGTACGTGACTTTAACTTAACAGGGAGCCAGATGTTATCAATCGGGAGTGTTTTAAGATAATATCATCATCTGCTTGTGAAAAGTTGTTGTTTTACTCTGATATTGTTAACAATTTCTTTTATATCATAAAAAAACACCCGAACGGTCAGAGCCTAATTTGTTGTTATTTTACTATGGTATCATGTTGGAATAGGCTTGCCAGCTATTACATCATCGGCCTTAGTACCTTGGCTAATCGTGGGTGTGTGCTAGTATATCTACTGGACTTACGAGTTGCGGATGTACTAGCACACCTCTGCTTACCTCTTCAGTGATAATGGGCGTGAAGGTACTTTTCCTTTTCATGTCAGCAAGAGATCGACAAAATTCGGCTGCAATGCAATAATGCTCTGGCACTTAACAATTCACTGAACAAACTTATGCCAAAAAAAAAAAACAGTATAATATTTCTATAAGAACTAGATCGAAAAGAGATATTGTCTGATACGAATTTGTTTATGGGATTTAGTTTATGCATTTTAGTTGGGTCATTTGGAACCTCAGTGGTATAGTGGTTGGCGCGTCGCATTTGCTCTCAGGTATTCCATATTCGAACCCCGTCATGTACCCCCAACGAAGTAAGTATTCGAACTCGATGTAATCTAGGTTGGGTTGTATAAAAATTGGTGCCCTCGCGTCCCTCTCACCCCAGATTATGTATCCGACACCGATATCATCTGTTAAAGAAACGGGGTAGGGGGCGATGATGACGAAAATTCTGGATGGGTCATAGAAAATCTATATCAATACAGATTTTCAATGACCCATCTAGAATCTAGTCCAAAGATTACATTAAATTTAAGTCAAAGTTACTAATATCAATAAAACTATTAGTCATAGCGTCGAGTTATATAGCATACAGCCTGCTTTAAACACAAAAAGATTTTTCAATTTCGGCCAATAGTTCCTAAGATTAGCACGTTCGAACAAACATACCACTCAGCTTTATACTATTTGTATAGACATAACATCTGGGCATGTTAATCTACTTATATTGCCGAATTGCATTTTTCTAACAGTAAAGTCATTCGTAGTGCAACGTAATTTCAACGTATTTTCTCTTCTACGGACACAGGTTTAAACTGATTGAATGTAGTCTAGCGAGGCCGGCTTTATCTCGGGTAAGCTTGAGTAAGACGCCAGTTCAGGAGCTGCAGCTCGCCCACCTGTGTGTAAAACTAATCGTTTGGCTTTGTCTGAGCTCTCGAGCTGTTCGACCGTACTTCTGCTACAGCACTATCTGCCAATTACGGGAAATTGTGATGAAACCATAATGTTGGGTATGAGGACAACCTATGCATTTTTCTGCATGTATTTTTTGTTTTTGCTATTATGAGCTCTAATGAGCTGAGATATAGAGGGGTGTTGTAAGATCGGCCCAATCTAGCTCTAAACAGACAGGCGTGGGAAGAGAGTAGACAGACCTGGTCCATCAATGAGACACACGGGGCCGTTAAAACATAATAATAATATAGGAGAAAAGGGAGCCTTATGACAATAACCGACGTCTATAGATATCGTCTTCGCCTCCCCACCAATGGGTCAATTTCTAACGCAGTTCGGTTCGTTACTTAATCATTTGTTGCAGACAAATCAAATATGTTTTATTTATGTTTTAAAAGCGGATTTAGGCTCCGGAGTGCGCTCTGTACCTGGGCGTGGAATTAAAAATTAAACATTCATGATTACATTCATCACAAACCCGCCACAGGCTTTTGTGTGCACTTACTTCTAATAAGTAAATAAAAACACCATTTTGTTGGCGACTATAGACGTTTGTGTGCACTTACTTCTAATAAGTAAATAAAAACACCATTTTGTTGGCGACTATAGGCGTTTGTATGCACTTACTTCTAATAAGTAAATAAAAACACCATTTTGTTGGCGACTATAGACGTTTGTGTGCACTTATTTCTAATAAGTAAATAAAAACACCATTTTGTTGGCGACTATAGACGTTTGTGTGCACTTACTTCTAGTAAGTAAATAAAAACACCATTTTGTTGGCGACTATAGACGTTTGTGTGCACTTACTTCTAATAAGTAAACAAAAACACCAT
>JAFELO010002827.1:34167-64707 GCA_017140195.1 Eumaeus atala
GATGCTCCGATCTCTCCACCGACATATTGGGGAACTGGCGTGAAGATAATGAAGGTGTTATCATTTATTCTGATGCAAAAACTACAAAAATTTGGCATAGCTATAAATTTACATATACAAATATATAAGCCTTATGTAAAAGATTCAATATATTTTCGATAGAAATTTAATTTCATCGGTTGGAAGTTCAAAGACTTTCAGAGATTTCTCGTGACCTCAAAGAAATAGCTGGCGCTCTGTTTACGGACCTCTTACAGACCAATCGCTAATGCTAAACAAAGTGAAGCAAAACAAGTGGAAGATCCGATACTTCACTCAAAAAGCTCCTCGACTTTACTCAATTTGCGTTTTGTTTTCACTTGTTGCTTTGATTTGTTTGTAAATGTTGCTGTTAATTTGTTTTAAGAAGATTATTTACACCAATTTTCTAACATACGTATGCGTACTGGTACTGAGCCTGAACTATCCTTTACTTTGAGGTAATAATAATATTGTTTTAAACCATTTTGCACACAATCTCCAATCAGTATTCGCTCTGTAGGCACGACTATTACTCGATTCTTATGCAAGGAACATGATTTTCCGAATACGTTGCAAGTACAGTAACTATTTTTCTGGCACGGCAGGCAATGGTGTTATGTAACCTATAGAACTACAATAGAACGTAAATATTATGTACATAGTAAACTTTACCGACTTTAGTCCTAAAGTCAAAGACCCGTGCGCGTTAGCTAAGCGACCTAGTAGCTGCCGCCCGGTCTAGACAAACGTTTACACACACACACACACACACAAATATATATATATATATATATATGTCTCTGTGTGTGTGTGTGTGTATATATATATATATATATATATATATATATATACCGCCAATGCGCCATGGCTTCGCCCGTGAATATATTAGACATTAAACTATTAATTAAAATCTTCGGCGGGAATTGCTCTGCATCATTTGCGTAACAATCAAGGGAATGTCCATGAGCGTCGGTAGTCATCAAAGGGCACTGATTTCTCGTTTGCCCCTTATGCTACAAAAAATCTGAATCGAATATTATATGCGCTCTGTATAAAGTGCATCTTTACAGTGTCCTATAAAACAGCCCGCATAAATATGAATTTTACTGTTGGTAACAGTTTCTCTGTTACGAATCTGCTAGTTATTATGTTACTGAAAATAGGATAATTTCCCAAAAAGTTTAGAATTTCAGACGGACGGACTCTATAAATGTTTGCCAGTAGCGTGGGGTATGCCACGGGCATGCTGAATGTAAACTCATCCTGCCATCGCACGGATATGTTATAAAAAAACACAGGAAAATTTGTTGATTCACCAAAATTAAAATTTACACATTTAACATGACAACAAATTCAGTTTATGACATAACAACGACTCTCAGGACAGCAAAATTGTCCATAAATTCTTCAGCGAAATAAGGATTAACTCTAATATTTTTTGCCACTGATCTCTAACGTTTTAGAAAATTGTATACAGCAACCGGGACTCATACATCGGACCGGAGGTCAAACAAGGCTAGTCTAATTGCATTGAGAATTGCGACAGGGGGACGATATTTCCCCGAAACTGCTCACTAATGCTTAGGAAGAAGTCTTTAAGACTTTAAAACTGGCAGAATGCGGCATAAATGTTAGCGGCGAGTACTTCTCACATCTTCGTTTCACTAACGATATCGTTGTGTTGGCCGAAACGTTTGAGAGCTTGCAGGAAACGTTGCATAGCCTAAATGAATCCTCCCGACGTATTGGCCTTACGATGAACTTGGACAAGACAAAGGTTATGTTCAACGAACACGTTCTTCCCAGGCCGGTCAAAGGTGGTTCAATTCTCGAAGTAATAGACGAATACCTTGGGCTATTATTGCAATTAGGTAGATATAACTTCGAGAAGGAAGCCGATAGAAGGATTCACTTGGGTTGGACAGCATTCTGGAAGCTTCGTGACATACACCTCGACGCCTATACGCAGAGCTTGAAGACGAAAGTATTCAACCAATGCGTTCTCCCCGTGATGACCTACGGTGCCGAAACATGGTCTCTTAATTTACGACGGGCTATTGAACGTGTTAAGTGTTTCTTTGTCCGATAGAATTCGTAACGAAGACATAAGGCAGATCATTAAAGTTTCCGATATCTCGCGAAAAATAAGCTTACTGAAGTGGCAATGGGCTGATCTCATACTAAGAAGATCAGATGGCAGATGGACCAATAAGGTACTGGAGCGGAGTCCGCGGTTAGGAGAACGAAGTGTTGGTCGACCGTTCACCAGGTGGGAAGACGATCTCCGTGCAGTAGCTGGTCCGGGATGGATACAAGTAGCAGGTGATCGGCTGTCTTGTCGTTCATTGAAAGGCGCCTGCGTCCAGCAGTGGACCGATAAGAGCTGATAATGATGATGAGCGTTTCTCCATAAGAAATAATGTAGGGTTCTATTTTGTAACGGTAAAAGTATTTTATAAATTGGTCTACTGTTTTCCGAGCCTATTCAATGCAAATAAAAAATGTTTCCTCTTTATAATATTAGTATAATGTATGGCTTATAAAGTAAATAATAATAATAATATTAGTATAAACAATGAACAAAAAAAGGAAAATATTTTCACAGTTCGTCATAAGTTGCAGCATTTTTTACTATAAACCGTGTATCAAGTATACATCGAATAACATCTAAAGTATTGTGTTACTTGTTTTCGTTGAAAGTGCGCCGTACGCTGTCCGTGCAAGTTCTTTCCACTGTTAGGAAGTTGGGAACAAGTTGGAACTTTTCACGGAGTTTCTATTAAATAAGGCAAGCGATGGAATCTGCGAGAGTGAGTTTAGACCTCAGTGCACACTCGTGTGGCTTCGATCGACTTAGTCAATAAATGTTAGAAATAATATTCAATTTATTAATTTCGATCTATGACAGTGCCGCTCATTTAAGTAGGTCAATTTAGGTCTTAGTGACTAGTCTTAATATGTCAAAACACAAACGTTTGTTCTGGCTAACATCCGGAACTACTAAAATAATTTTAATTTATATCCCGCCCAGGTATGTAACTTTGTCAAACTTAACCGCCAATCCGCCATGGCTTCGCCCGTGAATATATTAAACATTAAGACCTTCGGCGGGAATTGCTCTTTCCATACATCCAGTAGGTTTTGAGAAAATCGATCACATACAGATGGATAGCTTTTGGGAAATGTGTTTCATGACAAGTGTATAAATATTATATTTCTATTCATGACGACGATAGTTCAAATACCTCAGGCGTGGTCCGGTCACCTACTACTGTTTCCGTACTGTACCGAAACTCATCATGATCGTCACCGTTGTCAACCCTGCTACGTTGTCAACCCTGTTACGTTGTCAACCCTGCTACGTTGTCAACCCTGTTACGTTGTCAACCCTGCTACGTTGTCAACCCTGTTACGTTGTCAACCCTGTTACGTTGTCAACCCTGCTACGTTGTCAACCCTGTTACGTTGTCAACCCTGCTAAGTTGTCAACTCTGCTACGTTTTTTTGCTGAACGTAGCCTTTTTTAAAGGCCACCAAGAGGATTAATCTCCTGCAGAATACTTACGCGGCGATCAGCCGTTTTAGGGGCTTATTACTATCAGTTCAGCAATGAAAGAGGAATTTTGAATGATCAGAACAACCTCTTACCGAACTACGCTACGGGAAGATCTACGGCGGACATCTCTATATAGGTTTGCCAATTATGCACGTCATACTACATAGCACATGTGTTTGTTTTTTTAAATTTATTTATTCAGTTAAAAAAAAAGGTGACTTTATAATTCTTTATCAATTTGCGTATCAACTCATCGGTAGATAGAACTCTCTTAATCTGAGTACGTCTTTATTTAAACTATTATGCACCATTGAACGTTGTTTGTGTAAGTGCGTGCTCTCTGTTCCCTCATTACTTGGTCTATTGGGTGGATGTGGATATCCATGATACGGGCGCTGTCCCAACGGCTCAAAGTGCACTCAGAGGGACGGTGGAGTCGTACAGCCAAGTTCCCGTCGGACCAGTAACTTTTTGTTTTGGTCCGACCCGAGACTCGAACCTGGACTATCACACTCTGGGGTTGGACACCTTGAGGTTACCGCTAGACCTGCTTGTGCACATGATAATTATAGTAATAATAATGACATCTGAGGGCCTATTGCACCAAGTTAATTTAGTCCGGTTCTACAATCATACAACAAAAATATATTTGATATTTTTATAAATAAAATCCATTTGAAGTATTGAAGATTTTTTTTATAACTGTAGCCAGTAGTCTACAGTCTAATACGTAGTCATAAGGATGGGATAAGTCCTATGAATCAGTTTCATTTTCTCTGTAGTATATAAAACGCCCTTATTTTTTCGCGCCTCGCTGTAGTGAATACAATTACAAATGCACATTATATCACCAGATAATATATTTGTATGATGACATAATGGTTTGGAAGTGCAGCCTTTTTATGTAAGCACATATTTCTCAAGATATAAGCTCTGAAAGTGAATAATGTTTGCTCCACTTTTGCTCTATATTACTCCTATTGTTCAAACCGTTGCAGCGAAATGAGAAGAATAAAAAGGCTTTGCGTATAAAAAACGTCGACAGATATTCTTCTGAACCCAAATATGAACGCTATTTGAAATATATTTTAAATAATAAAATACGTGGGACGTTCAGAAAATTTTGGGAAAATAAAAAGCAATGTTCCATTGACAAATGCGTTTCTATTCAATCTATTCAAAGTACTCTCCAATAGCTCAATATCAAGTGTCATGTGTCTAAAACGGTTTTCGAGGCACCTTTTCCATTCCGCCGCAGACACCGCATCTACAGTGTGCTCAAAGGCTGACAAGCTTTTGAGCAGATTTTGTATTTTACGGAATAAAACGAAGTCGCACATTGCCAGGTCAGGGCTGTGAGTTCGACCGGCCTGGTGTCCAGGAAGCACGCACACCAGCGCGGCGTGCGCGTTGTCATGGTGAAGCAGTATCCCGCGGAGTCGCCGAGACGAGCCCGCATCAAAGTTATCTAGAATGTCACAGCACTATTCCACCCGGACTTTCGGTGCTTCGGTGAGGTTGTGCGGCAACTCTTCCCGATCCAATATGTGTGTATGTGTATTGAATCTCCTAAGACGTAATTCGCATATTGACTTTAATATTTTTTTTTCTGTTAGTACGTCTCCTTTCGTAACAGCCATGAAAGGGCGACCTCTTATTTATTCATGTAAAGTTACTTGACCAAGCTTGAACCATCATCCATAGATACCATCTGAAGTACATCGTATGAGTCATTCGGCTACAAGTAACATTTGAAGTTATAAAAAAACATAGCGCAGAAATTTTCCTGGCGTAGATCATATTTCATTAAGACACGAGAATTATAACAAGGTCTTAAGAAAATTTTAGGGAAGTTTAAAAATTGGAACGTAAGGTACGTTTTCATAAATAATTATATTTTCAGAATAAATTATATCTAACCAGTGTAATTCATTCATACATAATTTCTTTTAGCAATACTTTATGAGGGGTGTGTGTATTTATAATTTATATGACATTAGTCCTTATATTTATAATGAAAAAAATGGCCGGCATCATTATATTCGTATTGTTAATTTTAATGTTGTAAATAAGAAATAATAGATACGGTTGCCATTCATAGAAAGAGAGCAGCTAGGGCGGGCCAGGATTGATTCATTAAATAAAATATACATAAAGGGGTTCTGAATACTATACAGTCAGATTTTCAGGACAGGGATATATTTTGAAAATATTTCTTGAAATTATAACATATATTTTGAACTTCTGTGATTTCTTTTACTGTAAAATTTAGTAATAGATAACACTGTATTTATATAATAGTTACGCAGTATTTCCTAACATTATTTAGGGTTATTAAATTTCCGTAAATTATCTGACTGCCTTTAATCACTTTTGACATGATCTTAAGCTAAAGCTTCACGTCTCCATCATATTACTTGACCAATGCGCCTACCAAAGCCTGTATGTACTACATAAATACTAGACAATCAGGTAAAATTAGATGCAGCTATCTATTGTATTCACATATTTTCCTATGAATATAAATGTTTTTTAATTCATAGACCTCTGTGCTTACAAAAAGCAACTGATGAAAACGATAATATAACTTCCAAAATGTTTTGCTCATACTGAAAAATAAAATAAATGCACTAGATGCAATGGAAATATTTTAAATTGAATCAAAAGCATTAATTTCAGAGGGATTTTATACGTAAAATCCCTTAAATTTTTCATAAACTTTTTAACTACGTGGTTAGAGTTTGCGAAAAGTTCCATATTTCTATGCTATATATGTGCTATAAAGCACAGAGATAAAATATGCTAAATAAATTCCGGAGCACTTTACTAGTTTTTTAAATATAAACTAACCTAATAACGCAAAATGAAAATTTAGAGCCAAGTTTCGAAGCGAACAATTTAAAAGTACCGAAGAAGTACCGAACGTCCAAACTTGTTCGGAGTTCAACTGACTTGGACAAAGCCTCGGCGTCAACTTGCTCCAGAGAAAATGTTTGATTTTCCTTGGATTGTATCTTTTATTTTGTGGGGGAAGCAATTTTAATCTAAAATATTTTATATATACGCAAAGTTTCTCGAAGTTTGGGAGTCGGAATTGTATATTCCGCTTTTAGACTTAAGAACTTAGAAATCGTAGGCATACGTTATGCTTCGTATTCACTAGGGCAGGGTTTCTCAAACGCAATTGATATGTGGCGCACTATTTGGTGTACTATTTTTAACACTACGGTGCTTTTTGCTACTATGATGTTACCGTGGTATGGCTACGAGGTCTCTTGCTTATGAAAACACAGAAACTTTAAGAATTACACACAAATACAAAGAAAATATCTTATAAGCGCTCAATTATCTCACATTTTCATTCAGGTTATCTCAAATGTGTGCACAAATTGTTGTAATGACTTTAGTTTCGAGAGAGTATGGTTGGCAACCCTTGCACTAGGGTAAACTTGTACCGCGTCGCATTCATCCCGTATCGACTACCGTACGGACAATACCCTTCCACCTGGTCGATTGTCGACCAAACCGTCGACTTTTCAGAGGCCGATTCCAACAAGAACTTTCATGAAATAACTACTACGCCTGGCGATTTCACCCGCATAAAATATAAAGGAAAACATTTTCTTCGTGATGAAAAGTTATTTCCAGCAACCTGTATCTATGATAAATTTCATACAGTAAGAGGTAGTGCCGTGCATTGCAGTGCAATTGGGCCCGCATGACGGGGGCGGTGCCTCTCGCTCACACGATAGCGTAAAGTGACATCTATACTGTCGTGTTTTGTGCGGTTTGTGAGTAGCTGGTGGCCCATTGGAGGGGTGGAGGTAAGGAGGGCAACGCATCGGCATAGTAATAATGCGGACGTTCATGGGAGTCGGTAAGGCTCCGATTGTCCGTTTGCCCCCCCTATACGAAAAAAATAATAGTTATTCATTACCTTAATTACATGTCGCACTTTCAATATTAGTAAGATTTACTCTATCGAAACCAAGCAATATATATATACCTCATATGTACCAGTAACAATATTTGTTGTGTAATCAAAATCTGATTATGACAGTGAGTTGGTTCTAAGTAAAGTCGTAAGCTCAAGTTCATGTTAGCTAACATGAGATGTAACAAACAGTATCAAAGGAACCGTTAATTAACAGACGAGTTTAAAACTGAATTATGTTAAAGTGAATTAGAGATTAAAGGAAATGAAGTTTCGTAAAATTCAGCCTGTTCGCTTTTCTTTGTAATATACGTTTAGTTAGTTCGAAAGTTTGCCCCCAAATGAGGAAGGACGAGGAAACAGAGCCTTTTGATGACGACTGACGCCCGTAAATATCGGCATAATTATTATGCACAATTGCCCCCATTAGTTCCAGAAGCGCAACAGCGTGGTTGTTATATTGGAGCGATGTGAGCATGGAGAGAGTATTACTGGAGGCGCAACTCGGTAGTTCCGTACGGATTATGAGTTTCCAGTGGCCCAGTGGATGGGATGGGAGGGGAAGAGGTTAACAGATCTGTATTCTTTTGCAAGTATTTCCTTATTTTATATGCCAGTATTATAGAGAGGAAATATTTGGTTGTGTTTTGTTTGTTTGCATTAAATAGGTTATGAAACTACTGGCTTAAGGAATTATTTTACCATTAGAGCCCTACATTATCTCTGATGGACATATATAATATTTTCTAAAAACTTCAATTTAAGCTTAGCCTTATTTAGCTGCGGAAATTATTGACAAGTGCTGTCTCGACAGACGTTGTTCGATCGTAAATTAAATTTGTTGTGTTGGTAATGTGTAATGTTTGCGGTGCGAAACGAAATAGATTTTTTATTTTTTGTATTTTTCTAAATAATTGATTTTTGCAAAAAAAAAAATTGGTATTATTAAGTGAAAGATACCCATCATACCGCTCCAGCTGAAAGCGAATGTTGCTCTTAACTCTTACATGACTTGTCTCATTCAAAGAGGTAGTTTTATTTTAATACTTTATATACGCAAATGACGGACATAAATATATAAATCATCAACGCCTCATTGCCCTGAGCATCCACCGTCAAATCAAGGGGTGATAGTAGAACTATAAATAGCAAAAGAATTTCCACCCTTGTTTTGCGAATCTCAAGTATGACGTCACAAACGCATCCCCAGTAATTTATGACGTCACGGGCTATTAGGGTAATGGGTGAAGCGTATAGGGGATGGGTGGACAGATTTTTTTAAAAATACTTATTAATTTGTCACATGTTTCGATAATTTATATTTAATGTGCCGCCTTATTGGACGCAAGAGATCGCCAGGATGCAATCATGCACCGGCATGTGCCTGCCGCGCTTATCAAAAATGCTGAATACATTGTGCAACATGATGGAAAGTATTATTATTATTATTATTATTATTATTAATAATAATAATAATATTTGTGGACTTATCACACCACGTCACGTCTAGTCCTGTGCTAAGTAAGGACTGGTGTTACAGGGACTAGACAATGGAAATATATATATATATATATATATATATATATAATATGCAATATCTGTTACTTATCACATCACGGTAGCCTAGGTACTAGACGATATCCATGACCTAGGCGGGATTCGAACCCGCGACCTCTGGCTTAAAACGCAGACTAACCGCCACGTTACCAACTGAGCCAATCGGTCGTCGCATATAAACACAAGAAAACAGAACTTTGTAAGAGGCAGAATAGTGCACAACACTTGTATTCTATTGGATAGTGGTACCTCCCGAACACAATTGATTATTGGTCAATGAAAGCCTATAAGTGGCTTCTTGTAAGCATACTTATTATAAAACGTTTTTCGATGAAAATCTAATAGGCATATTACGAGCAGCTAACAACCACACTCAGTAATGTGGTGTTATTATCACTAGCCAGTGATCATTTTATATAAAAAAAGATCAATTTTTAAAATATTGCCAAAAACACAAAGATTTAACGAGCAATTCCAATACATCACTTTAGAAATAAACAAAACCGTAAAGATTCCCCCATCACCCGCCTCCGCTTTTCCCTACGACCCCCTGGCTTTCCCGTTCGCCATTTCCCCCGTAAAAGAATGCACAGCCACTCTTCAGGGATATTAAACTCGAATCATGTGAGGGAGAGGGCACTCGAGGGTCGACATCAATGCAACTGTGTTTAAACACGTTGTGAGGGCTTTTTGAAAAATGATTCTCGTGATTTTGTAAGACATTTTAATACTTTAAAGCTAAGAATTTGCAGAATTTGTAATGATGTTAAGATGTCAATTCACGGGGATCTTTTATTCCTGTACGTACTTATTGAGAAATTAACTTTTTAATATTTTAGATGTATAGTTTTAAAGGTTTTAAAATTCATTATCGGTCTACTATACATACGCTGGTGATCGCTCACTTACAAGTAGTCCAACTGCTCGTTTGTCTCCTATGCTATAAAAAAACTTTTAGAGTGGGCTGGTCACACACTCAGTAGATCAGATGGCAGA
The DNA here is from genome assembly GCA_017140195.1 of Eumaeus atala. Taxonomy (NCBI): domain Eukaryota; kingdom Metazoa; phylum Arthropoda; class Insecta; order Lepidoptera; family Lycaenidae; genus Eumaeus; species Eumaeus atala. The sequence goes on from JAFELO010002827.1 coordinate 44,232, forward strand.
TGGGCCAGTAAGGTTCTGGAATGGAAGCCGCGTTTTGGAAAACGAAGTGTTGGTCGACCGTTCACCAGGAGGGAAGACGATCTCCGTGTAGCCTGTCCGGGATGGGGCCTTGGCGTTAATTGAAAGAGGCCTATGTCCGGCAGTGGACCGATAAACGCTGATAATGATAATGATAATAGAGTTCGATCATTCGAATGTCTTAATAGTCGGAACCATAGTAACAGGGTTTGCAACGAATCATCAAGCAATTTAATATCATAAGCGAAGTCTTCATCACTAATGTTATAAATTAAACTTCGATTTAATGTAACCAGAGGTGTGAAAAGATATTAAACTAAACTATTCCTTATAAATAGGTATTGCTGCAGAAAATATTGGCACATGGCTGTCCAGACAGACGTTGTTTTGTCATAAATTCAATTTGATGTCATGCTAACGTGTAACGTTAACGAGGCCAAATTTCCCCACCACGGTTCAAGTCTTGTCGTCGAGGTGGGGCTCAATAACCTGGGGTGAACCCAGACACCTTGGGCGAGGCTCATTGGACCGAGAACGCGGGTGCCCTTTATTCCCCTCTTATAAGAAGAGGGGACTAAAGAGCAGAAGGAGGAGGCACTCTTTGTACCCCCTTCATAAGAAGAGAGGATAAAGGGCGAGGACGAGAACTTGGCCCTATTGCAATGTCCCAAGGTCGGCGTCGGTCCCTTAGGGGGCTGAATATCTGTCGAGGTGCCCTGATGATTTGTTGTTCCCGGCCACCTTACCAAAGGCGGCACTGATGGTACTCGCGGTGGTTTTTGTGGGTATTCGGCACTATCATGTGCCCCGAGCCCCACACACCACTGGATCCAAGCCACACCGAGAGCCAGTGAAGGCACGTAAATGCGTTTCCCCGCATCAATAAAAAAACGCCGAGTTTATAATTTTTGTAAGCCAATAAATTTTTGCCACACTTGGTGAATTTCTGCCACACTTGGTGAATTTCTGCCACACTTGGTGAATTTCTGACACATTTGGTGAATTTCTGCCACACTTTGTGAATTGTATCGTGATATCTGTGCGAAGCCGGGACGGACTGCTAGTTGTATAACATATAATACTTAACACTATTCCGTATTGCGTACGATCACACATTTTTTTATTCAATTTCGGTATATACGATTTTATAGAACTACATATTGTTTTTAAACTACTAAAATTATCGTGGACTCTCTATTATTTTAAATAACATATAAAGTAAGCAATTTTTTTCTTCATTTCTTACATATACAGAATGGGCGGGCCATTCCTTTATTTATTACTAGTATCACCCCACAGTTTCACCCGCGTAACTCCGGCCTTACTAGTTAGAGCGTCATGATTATAACCTTCCGCGGTGAATGGACTATTCAACGCAAAATATTTTTTCAATTCGGGCCAGTAGTTTCTGAGATTAGCACATTCAAACAGGCAAATAAACTCTTCAGGTTTATATTATTAATAGAGATCATATTTGTCTTTATACATATGAAGGTATAACCATTTTTGTGCTGGATTATTTGGCTAAAGTTATCTATTTAACTAATTTTAGTAAGAGGTAGTGCCATGCTGCATAGGAGGAGGTAGTGTCATGCATGGTGTAACACACTATATCCTTACCTCTCGATCACTTGATGAGGAGGTACCTCTCGCTCACTTGATACCGCCGCAATGTGACACCTACGGTGACGCGTTTCGTGCAGTTTGTGAGTATCCGGTGGCCCATTGGGGGAGGTGAAAAGGCGGAGGGCAAAGCATCGGCATAAATATGGAAATAATATTAAAATAAAATAATATTCATGGACGTCGTAAGTCATTGAAAGGCTTCGATTGCTCGTTCTTCCCCCTAGACTATATAAAAAAATACTTTGTGAAGGGTCCACCTATCTATTTGACTCATATATGATCTCACAAATCGTGTGAAAATCTAAAGCTAAATTAAATGTTGATAGCGTGGAGGTTGTATGAATTATTAGGTAGTAAGTCATAAAGCAAATAACAAAACGCGTACCGTTAACAAAAGACTATCAGTAGTCAAGTAGATAGTCAGCATATTTCGTGGTCGGCTCTCACACCACACACGCCCGCGGTCGTGACTGGTGAGTGCATCTAATGAGCTGGGGTGTCGCCCATGAGCTGCGCCTGTCAGCGGCTCGTGTATTGAAATTGTTACTAAGTGCCGGGGAATGACGGAGATTGTTTCACGGAGACAGGGGAATGACTTGGAATGTGAAGGGGGACGCGCTCGGACTATATAAAAATATGCGTATAGAATACAGAAGCAACTGTTCATTTTAGGGTTCCGTAGTCGTCAAGGAAAAAGAAAAAATTCGCAATGTCCGCCGGTCCATTCGCCCGACCGTCCGTCCGTGGTTTAGTTTTAAAGTATTGGTACTAGAAACTTATAATTTGGCATGTCTATACTCTTTCATCACGCTAACAAACTAGTAAAGTAAAAACTTAAAAAATATTTTACTTAGGTCACTTCCCTTTAAGTGGGGGATGATAATTTTTTTTTCGTCGTCTCCATAGTGTGCATAAAGCGTTTGCGTTTGCATAGGTCTTTTCAAAATATTGTGGATGTGAGTTTATTGATTTTCGATTTAGTCAATCGTTTATGATGTATTAAGCTTTAAAGTACAAAACTTTCGTTAGAGTCAGGTGTAACCCTCCCGTCCTCCACCAAATAACAGTTGTTAAAAACTCAAAATTCACGGCACTACTCAGTACGCATGTTATATGACTAGCAGTCCACCTCGGCTTCATACTGATATTTCACGACATATGACCGAAATTAAAATATTTACAAAAAGTAAAAATAATGTATTTCAGCCTCGTAAACATTACACTATGACAGCAAATGGAATTCATGACGGAACAGGTCATTATCAACAATTTTTGCAGCTAAATGAGGATTTACTTAGTTTTTTTTCACATTTTTGTTACATTGTTGAAGTTTCCTTAATCATAAAACGTTTTAGAAAACGTCATATAGCCTATGTTTACCAATGATAATGTAGGATCGTAATGGTAAAAGAATTTTACAAAGCAGTCCGCTAGTTTCGGAGTTTATACAGTGGAAATAAACAAACAATCAAATATTTACAAAACAAATATTTATACTATGGAAGAAACATTTTTCTTCCATATTATAAATGTTAGTATAGACAATATTATTTATAAAATTAATTAAGTATAGACTTAAAAAGGAAAGTATCAAACTAAAGTTTTTACAAGTTTTCGAGTAATGTTCGACTAATTGTATTTTACTCGGCAACAAGCTACTCTGTGGAACTCACGTCCACAAAAAAAAAAAAAAACAAATTAAGACTGCTAACACAAAATTGTCTGGTCAACTGAGGATTTGTAAAAGTTACGGAACCAGACGCTCAGGTAGCCGAACATAACCGGTTTTTTATATAATGGGGCAAATGAGTCGAAACCTTTAGGATACCATTGACACCCATACACTTCTACATGATTATTATGCAGATGCGTTGCCCTGCTTTTCTCCCTCAAATTAATCCGGCAATTCACAAACCGCACGAAGCTGTCTCTTCCAGCGGTCGAATGTGAGCAAGAGTTACGTCTACGATCAAGTCGGCCCGTTTCGGCTGACTTAGATCACTTAGTAAATTGATTCATTAAGTTGCCTCGTATCGTTTCGATATCTTTTACAGGCCGCTCTCGGTCGCCCTGCTCAACATACCACAGTATATGTACTGTTACGTCACTCTGACGTCACATAATACAATACAGCTGTACGCCGGACCACTCTGATACAGCTTCAAAACTTTCAAAGTGACCTATGCGTATGAGGAGTTCATTGTTAAGGAGAAATGTCAAAGACGTAAGAAGAAAATCTTCATTCAGAAAAATCATATTATACAAATATTCTTCTTCTGCTTCGTCCTATTCTGATCTCGTTTCTATGTTAGTTGGTATCGGGGTCGGCTACCTCACTCACTGATCTAGGGAAATTTACAAACGCTGCAGTTTGTACACTGCGACTGCCTTCTGCCCTCTGTAACCCAGAGGCTAGGCTCAATTCCAGATTAGGTTGAATACGAACACAAGAGAATCCGGGTTACCTCACGTTTTACTGCGCCGTAAGAACACTCCGTACAGAAAAAGTACTAAAGTATGATGAACTCGTTGGCACATGGCCGGGATAGAACCTCAATCACACCAGCGGAAGACGGAAGCGATAACTACTAGGCCATTGTTTGAAGGCCACCGAGGTTCCAATGTTAAACAATTATTGATTATACACATATAATAATGTCGTCCTAGGCGGATATCGGCTGTAGCGGCCATCTCTATTGAGGAGAGCCATCTGCGCGGGAAATATTATACACAAGTGTTTGCGCAGGCACAAGTGCACTCTCTATTCCTTTGTTTTACTATTCCGATGGGACGGCAATCCGTCATGACCATAGAGAAATCAAGCGCAGGACCGACGGCTTAACGTACTCTCCGAGGCACTGGGGTGGAAGACCGCCAACTTCCTGACTCCAGACAGTTATTGGAATTTAATAATCCTAATAGAACTTTTTGTACGGTCTAACCCGAGATTCGAGCCCGGGTCAACACGTCTGACGCTGAACATGCTGACCACTAGACCACGACGCTGTTCAGTATCAATGCAGGTAGAGGCATCTAAATATAAAAAAAATTATTAAAAAACTGAACTGTAATAACAATCATCTCTCTTTTGTGAGGTGACTGTAAGTTTTAAATATTATCTACTTGAAAACGGTGTGATAATAAATACAAAATGATATGAATCCTCTGAGAATTTAATATAAGATGCGATGGTGGGATAAAGCTCGGCAGCCATAACTTATTTATAAGTCGGGGCTCCTTGTCCGCAGGTTGTATATCATGGCCTTCAATAGCCCATTACACTTTATTGTATAAGGTTTTATTTTTAATCGTTTAGTGCTAAATTAATATTTATATGTTTACACGTTTAGATATTTAACATTTACACGACCGGCTGGCTCAATAGGTATCGTGGCGGTTAAGTCGCGTGTTACGCCATCGCGGATTCGAATCCCGCCTTGGCTAGGGATGTTTATATATGTATCATATGTGATTCTATAATTTAAATCTTACGTATATACTATTTCTTAAATTTTTAAAACTGTTGAATATATTGCCGTTGTCTAGTACCTGTAACACAAGTCCTTACGGTACTTACCCCCAGGACTCGGCTAACTTGGTGTGGTAAGTCCACGGATATTATTAACATGATCGTGCTAATATGTAATCTTCTTTTAGTTACACTCTAGAAGGTAGTAGGAGGCAGTGCCATGACTGGGGCAGCGGAATTGGGCCGGCACGACCTAGGTATTCCTCGCTCATGATACCAGCGTAAGGTGACATCCTCGGTGTCGTGTTTCGTGCGGTTTGTGAGTAGCCGCTGGCCTCTTGCTGCGAGAAGGAAAGGAGGATAACGCATCAGCAGAGTCATTATACCGATGTTCATGGGTCTCGGTAGTCGTAAAAGGGCTCCGATTGCTCTTTTGCTCCTATAGGATAAAAAAGGCAGTAAGTGGCTTTTATAAAGAGAAAGAGGTGAGATTAACGTATAGTATTCTTTTTTATTAGTAGAGTAAAGTAAAGTAAGACAAAGAAGGAGTCAGGGATTTTTGACTACTGACGACTATAAAGGTCCGCACATACAAATGGTTGTTTATTTTGATTATTGTGACGCTTACTTTTTAAGAATTAGAATCAAAGTGCTTCTTAATTTTGACACAGGACACAGATAAATAAATTCACGCGCCTTCAGCGGCCCCAGTGTACTATGCGGGGCTCAGTGGACACTGCAGTGCGGAATGACTACTGACGACTATAAAGGTCCGCACATACACATGGTTGTTTATTTTGATTACTGTGACGCTTACTTTTTAAGAATTAGAATCAAAGTGCTTCTTAATTTTAACACAGGACACAGATAAATAAATTCACGCGCCTTCAGCGGCCCCAGTGTACTATGCGGGGCTCAGTGGACACTGCAGTGCGGAATGACTACTGACGACTATAAAGGTCCGCACATACACATGGTTGTTTATTTTGATTATTGTGACGCTTACTTTTTAGGAATTAGAATCAAAGTGCTTCTTAATTTTAACACAGGACACAGATAAATAAATTCACGCGCCTTCAGCGGCCCCAGTGTACTATGCGGGGCTCATTGGACACTGCAGTGCGGAATGACTACTGACGACTATAAAGGTCCGCACATACACATGGTTGTTTATTTTGATTATTGTGACGCTTACTTTTTAAGAATTAGAATCAAAGTGCTTCTTAATTTTAACACAGGACACAGATAAATAAATTCACGCGCCTTCAGCGGCCCCAGTGTACTATGCGGGGCTCAGTGGACACTGCAGTGCGGAATGCTCAGCACGAGTGCCATCAGTGCCGCCTATGGTGAGGTGCTCCGGAACTACAAAGCAGTAGGGTCAAGTTCCCTCCTCGTCCCCTTGGCATGTGTGCAAAAGTGCCTTCTCGTCACGGTCCTTTACTCCCTCTTCTTATAAGAGCGCCTCCTCCTTTTGCTTTTTTTTTCGGAGGGACCCAATACTGTTTGGCGGCGATAGTCCAGCCTCAACAGCTCGACTGACTACGAAGACTTTTTTGTCTTCAGGCCTCCTTTTGCTCTTTAATCCCCTCTTCTTGTAACAGGGCTACGGAGAGCGATTCCTCCTCCTGATGTTTAGCAAAAACGTAGTCTCCTAGGTTCAATTGGCTTTGCCTGGGTTCGCCCCAGGCTACTGAGTTCCACGCCCACCACGACAAGGCTTAAACCATGGCGGGGTCCTTGTTCGACCTGTGTTAGCATTGTTTGACCCCAAACATAGCCGACAAACATGTTGGACAAATTGATATACAGAGTTGTCTAAGGGTCATTATATAATTAAAGGCTCGACAGATAGAAGACTGTTACTTGAACATATAACACTTCTATGTCTAAACTACTTATACACAGATCTTATAGTGTAGTTGATCAGAATATATCATAACATACTACTTCGTAAGGTTCAAACTTTTTTATTCACTTTTTGGTATAAATTTATATTCTTATATGTATGCCTTGATAGAATTTCGTTTTAAATAAGAAATTAATATTAAAGAAGTGTAAAGTAATATACATTTTTTGTGGTCGGCTACACATCTGCATGACCTCTTTTTGTGTGCATGTTTATGGGTATTGTTAGTCGCTATGTTTTTAGGGGGTTTATGCTTTTTCGTCACTCGGCAACGACGGCGGCAGAAGCATCTGGCTGTACTCTGGTACAGGTTTTCTGTGATTTTGTTGATTCAGAGGAAGCATTTTACAGTAGTGCGAAAGGAAATTTTGTACACATTACTCAGCTGCGATGGCCAGATAAATGGCGGTCTGCTTTGCAATCTACAAATTTGTGTTGCGCCCTAGTTTATTGTCAATATTGGCACTAGGCAGGGTTGTGCAGTGTCAGCCTATTTATTCTATATCTGGTTAAGTATCTGCAGAGATTAAGGTAATTTAATGTGAGAATTCCAATGGTGACTTAGTTGTGAACTGTCTGCTTTGTGCAGATTATGCAGTTCTTTTACGCTCCACTTCATTTCAGCTACACACACTTATCACAATGATGAAAATTGATTGTTAAAATATGGGCCTACAAATGAAAGTAGACAAAACTAAAGTTTCAGTATTTGAAAGAGAAATAACCTGAACGGACGTAAGAGTATTGGTCGATGACGTTGTATTGGAGCGAGTGAATGAATTTGTATATCTTAGTTGTGCTTTTAGCAGGGATGGAAAGTATTCCGCAGATGTTGAAAAAGAGTGTGTGCGGGGAACAGAGTGAATGGACCGTTAGGGAAATTGCTTAAAGGCACAGTTTTGAGACAGGGTGCCCGTCTTACCCTCTATAATTATGTGCTAATTCCAATGTTATTGTATGGAAGTGAGATTGGGGTATGTCAGAAAATGCATCAATGTAGAACAAACGGGGTCGAATGAAGTCGAAGCGAATATGTGACGTAACCCTCGCCGACCGTGTTTGCAATAGTGGAGTGAGAGAGAGAGCTTAGGCATGAAAGAAAGTGTCGGTGTAAAATGAGAAGGGGTATGCTTCGTGGGTGTAGGAAGTGTGGCTGGTGAAAGATTAACAAGGCAGATACACAATGCGAATATGGAAATATGTAGGTACCGAGGAGGACGAAGACTGGTATATCATGACCAGACTGATCGGGTACTGTCCGAATGTGGTGTCAACAGTTGTTAGAACCAGCGTGTCCGTGTGAAGAGAGTAATGAATGTGGAGTAGGCAAGGCAGGTTTGTAAGGATCGTGACGCCACTATATGGCACTCCGTTCTCTCTGCCTACCGTATTAGGGAGCTGGCGTGAAGATGTGTTGAGTTCTTGTTGTATTGTTTGTCACTAAAAGTCTTCGAGAACTCGTTTGCCAGACCATGCAGTAAGCTTTAAATGACTCAGAAACAATTCTAAATCACAGTCCGTTTAAAAGTTGTGGAGTATTGAGATTTTCTCATAAATGTTATTTGAATTGTAAAAATGTCTTCAACAGTTTACAGCGATTCGGTCCAGTTTGTGGCACACTGGGTTGGTACATAGCTATATCATAACTGGATACCGCAGAGTACCGCAGTCGTGATGCCGCATCAAATTGCAGCCCCGCTCCTAGCATACAATGATGTTCTGTGGAGTACTGGAAGGGATTATAAATAGTGTTCAAACGATATTTATTGGTATGCAAACGGAATTGAACAAAATTTTCAGCCTGAACTTCGCACAGCCGAGACTTCGCTGGACATTTATTTTAATTAGGCACAGTGCCCGCCTGTACGGAAAATCTATGTAGGATCAGTTGCACTGAGCAGATATATGACGGCACCTAAAACTAATTATCTAGGAACTAAAACAAACGCACGATTAAAATTTAATGCGTAGGCGTCAATAGTTACCTATTCGCAGTCGCGTATAATGTTTGGAATGCTCGTTTATCGCCTCATATTCGAAACGAGTCAGTGTCTCGCTATAGAGGGTTCCTTACCAACAGGCGATACGAATATAACTACTTTTGCGTCACCACGGCATATATCTAGCCTTGCCATAAATATTGTAACAAAGAAAAAAAATGAAAATTGTAAATATTATTTGTTACATTTACAGTGTATTAATTTAATAGAACAATTAAAAATTAAAAAGAAACTTATTCGAAGTTGTCTCCGTTGACTGCAATTCAGCCCTCTAAACATTGAGGCTAGTTATCAATAAACGCACCCAATCATATGGGTTGTTTTAGGTACTCCAAATTATCATGGCGTTTAGTGCAAGCTGTTCTCTCTAAAAATGACCATTATCCATAATCCAGCGGATTAAGGTAGATGGAGGGTGATCAGCTCTGATCCGGTCTGTCCGGAATGTTCGCTTTAACCAAGATTGGGTGGACAAGCCCGGTCCCTATGATCTGGTACCGAGTCTTGCTCGAAGTGCCATACTTGGTTATAGAACTTTGTCTTATTATTAAGGGGCTTAACTATCTACTCAAGAATGTATCTCGATGCATCTTTGCCGATGCTTTGATATCTTTTTAACAAAAATATGGCCCAGTCACTCCATCATAGTTTACACCTCACCAAAGCGTCACTGAAATCAGATAATGCGCACGTTGTACTCTGTCGACTGATTCGGAAGCTTCCTTAGAGCATTGAGCATAAGTACAGTCATTTCATTTGTTTAAATGTTGCTCAATTGTAAAGAAATCCTCATCCGTAAACAATTTTTTTCTGAGAGGCCTTTGCGTACCGCTTCACCAGTTCAGTTAAGAAATAATAAAAGAAAATGGTTCCTTATTTTCACGTACGGAAACCTAAAAGACGCACAATTTAAAACTCACCTTATGAATAAAATAATATCATTGATCTACAAATATACAAGATACAGGACTTCTTATTCAACTGTAATTGTAGAGTATCCGTGACTGTATATAAGTATATTTTTTTGCAATGTCAACGTAACGTGTAATACTTTAAGTGGCTTTTACAAGCAAATTCTGTTTAAATGATTTGTGAAACATTTAAACCATGTCAACCTCACGCGCATGTGTTTAAGTTGTTTTTACAAATTGATGTCTTAAGTTTACGCGAGAGTTAGACATTACAATAAAACTACTTTTACGGATTTCCCGTATCCCTCTGCAAGATACAGAAGTGTACAAGCTTGATTGTGACTGTGTACTCTCCTATATAGGGCAAACAAAAAGATCTATAAAAACTCCCTTTAAAGAACATATAGCCGATTTGAAACACCGACGTGTTACGAAATCTGCTGTCTGTGAGCATGCTGAAGTTGGCCCCTGCCATTACATTAGATTTGATAAACCGCAAATCCTCACTAGGGAACACTGATTCCTTCCAAGGATGATCCGTGAGGCTATTGAAATTAAAAAACATCCAAATTTCAATAGAGAAGATGGATGAGTTCTTTCCTCTGCTCGGGATCCAGTGGTGAACATAATCAAAGCAAAAAGTAAACATAACACCTCAGGACAGCAAAATATAATAAGTACTGTTTGCGTTAATTGGAAGAACTAAAATTATAATTCTTCGGGTACTTTTGTAGATGTGTCTTTTAAGACGCTCACTGTATAACTTGTTATTTTTCAAAATCTATGCATTCAAACACCTAAACTTGTGGCACACAGCTTAACTTTCCACTCACAAAGTCGAGAACAAATATTATAAGCTGTAACCAAGCCACATCCAGTTGAAGATTTATCAAATCCTTTTGCATCTATACAAATACTTGTACAATGCGACCGTACAGACTGACCTACATTTTTTATTTCACTACAGAATGAAATTGCTCGTAGTGGGCTCTCTATTTTACAGAGAAACACTTTTTATTTTCATATTACAGCCTATTTTTCACTGCCTCTATGCTCATACCGTAATGACGGAATAGGTTTTTTGCTGAATATTTTCTGCTGTAAAGTATAAAGCGCTTGGAATATTTTTTTTTTTACCTTTTTACAGATAAATTCGGACGACGTTAGTTTCGTGTACTTTTCATCCGGTAGCGTGAGAAGGGTTATGTTTTCCACGTATGTGTTCTTTATTTAAACATTAGCGTTTACGGCTGGGTTGAATTAAGCCCGTTTCATTCGTTTCAATTGTAAAAATTATAATGAGATAACTGCTTAAGAATAAATTTTCAGCATTTTCTGATAGCGTCTAGTATATAGATCTCGCTAGGCTACATGCTTGTAAAAATAATACTTACGTACGTAATGCTCCAAATAGGCACATTCTGCGAGCGAGAGTGCGTAACAAGTCGTCTGTTACACTCCATAAGACCATGCGTTCACATATCAGTACCTTCATCACGTAAAAGTGACACCTAGGAGGAATTCTAACCCAAGACCTCTGTCGTAACGCGCTCGGCGCACCCGCTTACGTTATGTGCGTCAAACATCGGTGTGAACGGTCGATTACTATATGTTCTGTAGACTTAACATATTTTTGCTACGTGGCTAATCAGGCACTGTTTTCAGCTAAATTACGATTACTCGGCTTGGTACAGCATGAGATTTTGTGAGTCTGTATTGAAAGGGATATTTTAGACAGGATATGGACTTTTTTTATCTAAAGACTACGGGCTTCTCGTTTGCGCAATGAGGCTTTTAGTTCCCCTGGCCTTATCCCGTTGTATCGGGGTCGGCTACCTGATCAAGAGGGTTGGATGAGGTCGTCAGTTTATACACAGAGCGGCTGCTATATGAACTTAGCAACCCAGAAGGTCAAATTCATATACATGAATTTGGTTTTCCTCGCGACGCTTTCCGTCGCCTTAACAGCACTTAGAAAATGTACTTAAGTTAGAAAAATTCATTGGTGCAGGGCCAGGATTGAACCTGGACAACCCCAATGGCAGTCAAAATCAAAATATTTTATTCAAAATAGAATTGTAAAATCCTATTTTTGAATGTCGTTACTTCACTACTGCCGGTTTAACCCTAACCCTCATCTGAGCAGAACCGGCGAAACAAGCTCCGCGGCACTGATGACTCTAGATAATATACGAGGGGTGATTGATAAGTATCCGAAATAAAGGAAAACTGTAATTATCTATTTGCAACGATTTTATTTCTAACTTAGTTTTCTTCTCTTATCCCTCAAAATACTCGTCAGCGGCGACAATGACTTCGGCCACCTAGCCATTTCTTGAGATTAGGGAATAATTGGAAGCCGCACGGGGCAGATCTGCAGAATAGGGGGGATATGATATCTGCATAATACTCTCAATTTATTGTTTTTATTTTGCCGGCCGACAAAGCCGTTTTTGCTTTCTTCGGCGTAGATTTTGCGCTGTTAGTCCACTGTGTAGATTGTTCTTTTGATTCAGGAGTTTAGTGAATTATTCATGTTTCATCTACTGTCACATAACGCTGCAAAAACACGTCAGTGTCACGCTTAAACAGCGCCTAACACTCCGACATATCGTCCACTCGACGTTGCTTTTGCTTAACCCATCGCACCCATCACGCGCAAAGCCTTCCCATTCGCAGATGTTGGTGTAAAATATTAATAACGCGTTCAGAGGAAATGTTTATCATCTCAGATATTTGCCGCGACTTTAAGCGCCGATCATTAAAAACGATTTTTTTAATCCTTTTGATCACCGGATTTGTGACTTCATTTGGACGGCCAGACCATGTGGCGTCTTCGCAGCTCTGTCTCCGACGTTCAAAACCAGTTACCCAGGTGTGATTTGTACTCAGTGCAAGAACAGTATTACCTAAAACACCGTCTAGCTTCTCTTTAATCTGGGTTGCTGTTTACTTTTTTAATACGTAAAACTTTATCACCGCACGAACTTTGTTTCTTTCCATTGTTGTGAAAATATACGGAAGAGAAAGTTCTAGGTCCCCTCACACAAATTATATCAGTTCAAGTAAATTCAAATATAGCGTTCTATTTTCGGAAAAAATAAAACATAATGTAATAAATTTTGTTGGCCTACCTTTTTTTAGCTTCATCGTTTCGGCCAGTTATCAATCAGCCTTATACACAAGTTACATTTTTTTTGCACTTCATTCAGTAAGTCCGAAGCTTTAACCACTAGACCACTGAGGACTTGCCCAATTAAGCTTTTACTAAAAACAGTTCGTATTCCACACGCACCAAGAATATGATCGTCATCGAATAGTAGTAGTGTTAGTAAAGCAATATTACGTGCGTCATTTCATCGGATATAGTTTGAATATGACACAATATTGCAGTCGGCTCGTGTAATATTGCTGCCAATTTTGATGCATTGCAAACGTATCCCCTCCGGATATCCGGGAGTACAGCCGGCTCAATATTAGTAAGGCTGTGACGTCATCTTGGTATGTTTATATTATACGCAATATTAACAGAACAGATTCTACATTTTTTATACTTAATGGAGCTTTAGGAAGAGGAACTTCTAGGAACCGGTAGTGCCATGCTGCATAGGAGGAGGTAGTTCCATGCATAGTGCATGACACTACATCCTCCTATGCAACGGAATTGGGCTAGCACGACCGGCGAGGTACCTCTCGCTCACACAATACCGCCGAAAAGTGGCATCTTCAGTGTCGCGTTTCGTGCGGTTTGAGAGTAGCCGGTGCCCAATTGGGAGGGGATGATATGAGTGCAAAGCATCTGCGTAATAATCATGGGAATGTTCATGGGCGTCGGTAATCATCAAAAGGCTCTGATTGCTCGTTTAATTTCTGATTGATCGTGCATTAAGAGGGCGTTACGATAATTAGGCCAACGGAAATTTTACAGCGACGCTGTCACTTTACGCCGGTATCAAGTGAGCGAGAGGTACTTCCTCGCTCGTGCCATGGCAATATCTCCACCTACGTAGCATGCCACTACCTCTTATTTAAAAAAGGGCGTTACACTTCAATAAACTAAGAAAATGTTCGAAGAAGATGATACTCACTCACTCGCTCCAGCGCCCGGCGGCTGCTAATGGTGCCCCGGATCAACAACATGCCACAGGATTCATCCAACTCATATAACTATATATAGATAGAGGTATAGAATTGACACTCATATTTTACCGCCAAGTAGCATTTACAAGTTTGCACTGGCCCGTTGGAGGGGAGGAGGGAAGGATGGGAAGATATTTGCGTAATGATCATGCTTAAGGGTTTCTTCGTCATCAAGTTTCAGCTGCTCATATGACATCTTCTACGGTAACAAATCTAGAAACTCATTTTCGATGACGTAAAGGAGGTTGATAAATCTATAATCTCTAGTGGACAAACTCAACAGTCTTAAAACTATAAACTTTCCAGACTAAAACAAGATATCAATATGTCAATTCTATTATACCACTGTAAGATCTTGCTATAGAACATTTTAAATCTAGAGCGAGAAGAAAAAAAATATAACGTCGAGCTTTTACCGGAAAATTTAAAGTTGTTTAAGTATTCTTTATAAAAACTTGGCGAGGTTTCCATAAGGATTCCAATGATAAATCAATCGTCTGGCTCGGGTTTTATCCTGGATCTACCATTTAACTAAAGCAACTATCGTTTTTATAGCGTTGAAGCGAGCCCATAGAGCTAAGTTTGAATAGAGCTACTGCTTATGAAAAATATGATCAATCATTTACTAGTAAAAGAGTTTAAGAAAACGTTCAGGAAATAAAGTTTTTTAATTAACCTGATAAAATGTTGAAAGAAGTTCTCATATAAGTTTTTCTTTTATATAGGTTAGGGGGGCAAAAGATTACTATACCGATGTGTTGCCCTTCTTCTCCTCCCTCGCCCCCCGCAATGGACTACCGGCTACTCAATCGCACCACAAAACGCAATACTGAAGATATCACTTCACGGCGGTATTATGTGAGCTCGAGATACCTCCCCAGCCGTACCGGCCCAATTAATTTGTACAGGAAGATGTAGTATCATGCACTATGCATAGCACTACCTCCTCCTAGTTATAAAATAATCATAGTTAAAAATGATGTCTACATTTTGGGAAGAATATATCTTCAAATGTTACACTCAATTATTTTTATCTTAATCATGGATTTCGGACTGAATTCTTTCTTACGTGTTATTCAATTATCCGGAGAGCTCATATCACCTTTAAATATTATAAACCATCCGATATTTGTAATTCCCTGTGTATTGAAAAAATACTGTCGTGATAATATACTTAGTATGGCTATAAATACTGATACAATTAAAATTTAAAAAAATGTTACATTTGAATTTGGAATCTGTCATTTTTATACGATAGTTCATTGTGTTTTCTTATTTTGGCGCCAGTACATTGTGAAATATTTTGTGATATCAAAATGGAGTGGTATGATAAAGATAACAGAACAGCTGTGATTGCATAACATAAATTAGGCATGAAGCCAAAAGCAATTTTTAAAACTCACCATACACTTGGCATTAGTCAAAAAAAAAAAATAGGTACAATGAGGATTCCTCTGTTTGTGACAGGGAAAGGTCTGGGCTTCCTCGTAGTGTTCGTATGAAAAATGTGGCCAGAGCAGTACTGCTGAATCTACTGAAGGACCGAAAGCAAAATATTTATCTCAGGAATGAGATTTTTTAAAAATTGAGCAACATTCGTTCAAACAATATGACCGTATTAATGCTCAAAGCACTAAAAATTAGTCGACAGAAGGCATCGTGACATTATTCAAATTCAGTTACTACTTCTTGAGGTGTTAGCTATGAAGGAGTGACTGAGTCATATTATTGTGAAACGGGTATCAAAAGTGTATCAAGATACCATTATAGAGAAGGTAGTTAGGCCCCTTAAAAACGCCATGTCCAATAACCCTAGTATGGTCCTTCCAGCAAGACTCGGGACCAGACCATAGAGCTCGATCCACACAATCTTGGTTAAAACGAATGTTCCGGTCTTGAACGGAGCATGCTTCTATTGATAACTGGCCTCAACGTTTAAAGGACTGTTCTGCAGCCAATGGAGACCATTTCGAATAAGCTTTTTATATTTGAAATTATTGTATACTTGCCAATAAACTAACACATTGTAAAAATAGTAAAAGTTGTAAAAGTAAAACACTGTAAAAGTAGTAAAAAAAATTCTTTTTTCCAATTTTTATGGCAAGACTAGGTACAGTCGTGATTCGTCTGTAGTATTCTTATGATTGAAATCGTGCTTTACGATATTAATGCAGGAAGCAAATGATATCCACCATGGTTCAAGCCTTGTCGTGGCGGTGAGGCTCAGTAGCCTGGGGTGAACCCAGGTGAAGCCATTTGAACCGAGGGGGATCTTTGCTCCCCTCTTATAAGAAGAGGGGGCTTAAAGAGCAGGAGGAGGAATCGCTCTCGGTACCCCTCTTATAAGAAGAGGGGATCTAAGAGCAACAGGAGGTGGCGCTTTTGTGCACGGAGCAAGGGGCGAGGTGGGGAACCTCCCCCATTGCACTGTCCCAAAGTCGGTAGGGTTGTCTTGTAGTGCTGGGCAACCTCATCTGTGGAGGTTGAGTTGGTCCCTTAGGGGGCTGACTAGCCGTCGAGGTGCCCTGATGATTATTGTTCCTCACCAAGGGCTGCACTGATGGCACTCGCGATGGTTTTTGTGGGTATTCGGCACAATCATGTGCCGCGAGTCCCACACAACACTGGACCCCACCCAGGGCCGGTGAAGGCTCGTAAATGCGTTTACCCGCGGCAACACAAAAAAAGGAAGCATATGATATGGAGTTGTCTTTGTCATTCGACATTTTTGATAATACCCGTGGGAATTATTGAAAAATATTCATTAAATTAGAAAATTAATATTTTCTCACAACATCAGTAGAATAGTTCTGTATTGAGATCAGTGCCAACAAATGCATGAATTTGACCAAGAAAGGGGGCAAAATGTAATTCACCACTGCGGATGGTTTATCTATTTCTTATCAGGTCTATGCGGTTTTAGTATGTCCGCGTTAGTGAAATAAGTTGCGTCCTTCGGGACCCGGCGGATGCCTTGAATGCCGACGGCCTAAACCTTAAATATAACGGCCATCAGTGTGGTATTTAGAATTTCCTCCGCCAGGCCTTTGTGAGGAAAATTCGCACCCGGTTATGTGAAGGACGCTAAAAGTTTTTAATTCAGTTTCTCACATGGCCGCTTTTTACTGAATATTCCCTTTTACGTCGATAGAATGAGTCTTGAGAGCGTTTATAGTATATTCGATTTTAAGATGTTATTTTCATACCGTTACAAATCTCAAAGATTTTTTTAGTAATAGTTTAGAGGGTCAAAGAAGTATTTATATAGTAGTATAGTATATTGAAGCCTTTTAACGATAACCGACGCCCATAGATGCGTATTGTTATGCAGACACGCCCTTTCCTTCTCTACTCTAATGGACCACCTGCCACTCACAAAGTCACAAACCGTATAGAACATGATGGCATAGCTGTCACTACGGCTGTGTCATGTGAGCGAAAAATCTCCCCGGCCTGCCGGCCTAGCTCGGCTTGCATGACACTGCTTACTTCTACTTGGCATGAATATGTATTACACACATTATTGTGCAAAAAAACTGCTAAGCGGATTTGGGCGACATCTGATTGGCTAATGTCAATACATAAATACAATTTTTGTCCCGAAAAAATAATTGTTCCCTTTAGAGTTAGAGAGAGAGAGTTAGTTAGGTTTTACGCAGATGGAACCGCGGTGTTATATTATGCTTTGAAGTGCAGATGTTATAGACAATAGTAGGAAATGCAAATTTGTTGCAGTTTATCTCACATCCTGAAATATTGCACAAAAACTGATTTTGTTTGAACTGAGAGAACTTTGCAATAATTGCATCACAGTTTTATGTAAGTTTTAAATTACTGTATTTCATGTGACGGAAGCATTAACATTTGCAACCATGGATATGATTTCCATACCGGTAAAGTGATAGATAGCCATGCTATCGCGTGTTGTCATGTACAGGAGGACAATGAAGCGGCATACGCCCTGCTTGTGCCAATTTTTGCGTCTATAAAAAAACTCCATATGCTCAATTCATCATCACCATCATTATCAGCCCTTATCGGTCCACTGCTGGACACAGGCCCCTTTCAGTGAACGCCAAAATACATATATAAAAAAAGATGAAACTTGTAAGGATATGATAACATCGAAGGGAGTGTGTAAACGGAGTTCGCGTCGGATTTGTACCCCCTGCCATGGCTGTTACGAACTTTGCACTCACAAGTCGCTCATGTCAGAGACATGCCAAACTCATAAACATACATATTCACTGAATATACTACACGTTTTTTAGGAGATTATAATAAGCAACCTGTCCCGGCTTCGCAAGGATATTTCACGACATATGGGAATTTCATTTTCGGCCTTATAAGCATCACACGTTACCATGACAACAAATTAAATTTATGGCGGAACAACGTCTGCCGGCACAGCTAGTTGTCAATAATTTCTGCACACTTTTGCACGTTTAGTTTACATCAACTAAGTTTACATGATAAAAAAATGTTTCAAACCGGTCCAGCAGTTACGCTGCCTATTCCATACAAACGAACATACAAATGAAGATACGAATATCATAATGTATAGATGTCTACATGTGTGTATCTTTGAATGTGTGAGGCGTGTATTATCAAAATTAATTAATATATCAATATTAATTAATATAAATTGATTTACAAAATACAGGATACTTGCACGTACCTTTTTTCATACTGAACCGTCATCTTAAAGAGTCCTTGATATTTTTTCGCTTAGTCCGTATATAATGTCGTACAAGCCACTTTTCATATGTTACAACGGCCCGGAGTCAGAAAGCTGGCGGTGTTACACCGGCGTGTCCCGGAGAGCTCAGTAAGCCGTCCGTCCCCGATTGCGCCCGATTTCTTACCGGTCGGGTATAAAATACAGAATAAAATTAATACGAGTAGATCAAATATTGCCATGTTTTTTTATTATATTTATATTCTGCTTAATCGATTCAATTCTGATTTATTCAATTCTGATTATTCGCTGACAGGACCTTTGTTATGCAGGCCGTCGTGTTTCGTGCGGTTTGTAAGTTACCGACGATCCAATGGAGGGGAGTTGATAATATATCTGCATATTAATGACACAGATGTCCATAAATAAAGGGTAGCCATCAAAATTTCATTTAGCGAAAGCTAAATTAGCCTCAAAGAAACCGGGCGTGCTCAATAGGGCGAAGCATTACTTCGGTCCAGCTCATCGGCTGCAACTTTACAAGGCAGGTCCGACCGCTTATGGAGTACTGCTCCCACCTTTATGCCCCGCAATATCATCTCGTTTCGTTTGATCGCATACAACGTCGAGCGACTCGAATCGTTGACGACCAAGTTATTTCGTTGTGCGTCTTTTATCGTATTTTCTATGGGGAGTTTTTTGAGGAATTGTTCGGGCTTATACCAGCAGCAGAATTTCATATTCCAACATCGCGACAGAACTCTAAGTCCCACGCTCACCACCTTGATGTCCGTAAATTAACAACAGTGCGATTTTAACGCCACTTCTTACCGCGCTCAACTGTACCGTGGAACGTGCTGCCTCCCTCGGTATTTCCGATCCGATACGTCTTAGGGGTCAACGTTCAAGAAAAGAGCATATCGATTCCTTAAAGGCCGACGGCGCGTCTGTAAGAAGCCTAGTTTTGCGGATGTATATGGGCGACGGTAGTCACTACCTACCGACTGCTTGTTTGTACACATAAACTTTAAAATAGTAGACGTATGTTAAGAAAGGTTATTATTTATTTGACACGGCATAAGTTATTTTACACGGCACAGACACTGGCATCAGTTATCGTCTTCCACGTGGCGGCAGGCCATTACTGTGCGCGGCGGCCTGACAAATTACTAGACTCGTCGTGACTCCGCAAGACATGGACATGTATCACAACACAGTATTGATTCCCCGCTCCATTCCTGCTCCATTTGGCGTTATTACAATTTTCCTATTAATTTCTATACACTTTTTAGGAAGCTCTATACAATATTGAAACTTGCAAGTGTTTTTATGTAAATTCTTGCGGAAAATTGTGTCCGTAAAATACAAGAAGAACAGGACAGTTAAAACAGTTGTGAATACACAATATTTACAATTACTCAAACGTTGTCGTGGTACCTACAAATTTCAAATTTAATGCATTTCTCTCCACATAAACAATACCGATGTTAGAAAATTTAGTTTTTATAAATGTATTCATTAAATCAGACTTGTCAGTAAGCGCAATAGAATTTCTTCAGCACAGTCCTCTTAGCGAGCACTATAAGAAATCAACAGAATCCATCTCAGAAATTAAACTATCACTTTCTTAGCGAGCACTATAAGAAATCAACAGAATCCATCTCAGAAATTGAACTATCACTTTCTTAGCGAGCACTATAAGAAATCAACAGAATCCATCTCGGA
>JAFELO010002829.1:5642-31480 GCA_017140195.1 Eumaeus atala
CACACACACACACGCACACACACACGCACACACACACTCTTTATCTTTACAATTTTCACGAAAGTGCTTTGACAGTACAAGAGGACAGTTTTACCACTTCAGAAGCAAATATATCAAGAAGCATTGACATGCATCAACTTCAGAATTTATCAAGAATTACAATAAAGCTACTTTTACGGGTGTCCATGGTCGCCGTACAGCTTCTGAAACGTCGGGCTAGTTAAATAATTAAATAAACCGCGATAGAATACGTAAAAGTAGTTTTGTAGTGATGAGTAACATTCACATAAACTTAAGACATCAATATCATCGAGAACGATCATGCCTCAGCTATGTGCACGTAGTGCCACCCTTTGTTTTTCAAAATCGTACTTCATTGTTTTGTAGCAGTTCATTAAATACCTGCCAAATTTCAAACATACATCATTTATAAACTGCAAGTAAAATGTTTGTGACATACAGACGGACAGAGAGACATGATGAAACTACAATGGTTATGTGCTATGCCATTTGACTATACAGTACGAGAAACAACAGTTAACAAAATAAATGTATGAGAAGGTTGCTAGTCGAATTGGAGAAAGTAAAATTTTTATTATATTTAAGTAAATTTAACTTTAATTATAGTAGTTAGCCATATATCCTGTATTAGGCGCTAAACTGCTTGAAGCATGGTTAGCGTCCCATATGTGGCCTACACATGGACAGTAGTAAAGGAAGTTACAATTATCATATTTGTTAATGATCATAGAGCGAAATGTTTGTAACCAGCATAACACTGTTAAATATTTCCACTTCATTGTTAATTTTAGTATGTGAAGCAGGATAGTTTACATTATATTGGTATTTGCAGGTGAAGCGCAAGTTCTCTTCATTCTTCAAGTCGCTGGTAATTGAGCTGGACAAAGAGCTTTACGGACCTGACAACCATCTGGTGGAGTGGCACCGCACACTCACCACACAGGAGACAGACGGCTTCCAAGTGAGCTTCCAGGAACTTTACACACTTAATAGTACTTAATATACCCTCAATAGCAAACACTTGGAGGAAACACTTAAATTTTGAGAGAGAAACAGATTTTTGACAGCCCTGAACAGAATACCTGAAAATGTAACGACGGCACTGGCGCTAAACTACTTTAAAGCACAGATTGGACAAACTAAACACATTCCAATTAACTGTATAGTAATCTCTAAATGGCTACATTTTCATCATTGGCCTATGCTTTATGGCAATGCTCTCTGAGGATGGATAAGTTTCTCAGGTGTGAATGTTAAATCGGTAAGTTGAACGCCAGCAGCCACATCATTGGACCAAATCCACATCTCTGTGGCTTTTACAGTATCCTTATAAAGTACTTAATGGAACATTTAATACTTTCATATTTAAGCCATCATACACCTGCATATCAGTAAGGTGTGTTTGATTTATTTTGCTTTTTTTACCACTCCACCAACAACCAAATAGAGAACTTCGGCGTCCTTAAGCTCATCGACCACTATGCGAACTTATGTAGTTGGCGATTCTAAAACATTGCAGCATTTTCATATTTATGTGAGTCCGTGTGTGTGTGTGTTTCAGGTAAAGCGGCCGGGCTATAAGAACGTGCGCTGCACGATCCTGCTTCTACTGGACTACCAGCCGCTGCAGTTCAAGCTGGACCCCCGCCTGGCGCGGCTGCTGGGCGTGCACACGCAGGCGCGGCCCGTCATCGTCAACGCGCTGTGGCAGTATGTGAAGACGCACCGCCTGCAGGATCCGCACGAGCGCGAGTGGCTGCTCTGCGACAAGTACCTCGAGCAGATCTTCGGCTGCGCACGCATGAAGCTCGCCGAGGTAGGAGCGTGCAGGCACCACTCACCCACTGAACCCAACACAATTGCACATAGGGGAGCAGAGCCAGTGACTCTGTGTTCTGTTTATTATATCATAAATTCTTAAACAAAATCACATCACTAAGATCCGTGTCACGATCCTTGCAGACTTCTCTTGCTACCTCCATGTTTCTTCACATATCAATTTCTTGCCTCCTACAAGTTAATTATTTAAATGCTCAGAGGGCAAAGGAGCATCTAAAGCATTTTAATGACTCCCAACGCCATAAGCCCAACATCCACATGACCACTAGTTATGCAGATGCATTACCTTTCTCTACCTCTAGTACTACTGTCACAGGTGCCGGCGCGGCTGGGCGCGCTATTGCACGCGCCCGACCC
This sequence comes from Eumaeus atala, assembly GCA_017140195.1. Classification (NCBI taxonomy): domain Eukaryota; kingdom Metazoa; phylum Arthropoda; class Insecta; order Lepidoptera; family Lycaenidae; genus Eumaeus; species Eumaeus atala. Next base: position 7,860 of record JAFELO010002829.1, read on the forward strand.
CATCGTTATCAATCATCTCATCACCGTGGAGCCACCGCACGACAGCAAGCAGACCGCCTGCTACGACATCGACGTCGAGGTCGACGACACGCTCAAGAGCCAGATGAGCGCCTTCCTGCAGAGCACCGCCAACCAGCAGGAGATACAGAGCCTCGACACCAAGATACATGAAACGGTACGTGTTGCAAACACAGATATACCTGAGCAGCAGGAGATACAGAGCCTCGACACCAAGTACATGGTGATGCACACACAGATATACGGGAGCAGCAGGAGATACAGAGCCTCGACACCAAGTACATGGTAATGCACACACAGATATACGGAACAGCAGGAGACACAGAGCCTCGACACCAAGTACACGAGACGGTACATGCTGTACACACAGATATACGGAGCAGCAGGAGATACAAAGCCTCGACACCAGGGTATCTGAGATATAAATAAATGTTACAGATTTATTTTTAGTTCTAAAAATCACAAAGTATAAAAATACTACGAAATGCCACTACAAAACTAGAACTATGTGTTTTACACATATTAGGGATATTTTGAGTAGTACATACTCGGTTTTTGTGCAGATGATATTTATATTTCTTCTGCAGGTAGACACGATTAACCAGCTAAAGACGAACCGAGAGTTCTTCCTCAGCTTCAGCAAGGACCCCCAGCAGTTCATACAGAAGTGGCTCGTTAGCCAGTCGCGGGATCTCAAGGTTTGTTATTCGATTACTTCGACACACTTCAAGAGGATCAAACTCTGCAAATAAATAAATGAATTAAATTAAAATTAAATATCTGCAAGGTGCTTAGTTGACCACTTCCTAATGTGAAATTCCTGTAATGGGCTCATGAATAAGGAATGACCGCGTCCAACTCAAGTTGGACATGATTCTGTTTCACTAAATTATTCTCTGGCAATGCTCTTATCAACATAATTTACTGCGAATAAAAAGTCATGTAGCAAGGATTTTGAGGCATCGAATTTACTTTGAATACATCTGACCTTCAGCATAAAGCCAGTTTTATTTCCTGACTCGTTATCTACCTGTTTGTTGAGCTTGCGCGTGTGGTTGGCACTCTGCAGACGATGGGCGGCGGTGGGTCGGGCGGCGGCGAGGAGGAGCGGCGTGCGGCACTGTACACAGGAGCGTGGGCGGGCGAGGGCACCGCTCGCTACCTGCACGCGCGCCTCGCCGCGCGCCGCCGCGAGCTCGACCAGGCGCTGCATGCGCCGCACGCGCCGCACCCGCACCTGCAGCGCCTGTAGTGTGCCGCGTGTCGCCTGTACGTACACGTCCGCGTGTGTACGATTAATGTAAGCTTTTATAGATTTGTACTGTTTCTGTTTCGGTGACGTCGTGTAAGCGATATAAAATAACTATACAACACACATCAAGTAGTTTCATTATAACTTCAGTACTTTATTTTTGTCTCGTTCCAAACAGACGAGTTTTTAGAAATGAAGATCCTGCGTCTCAGTGCTTAGTGATGCTTAAAAATAAAAAAAAGACGCGGACCGTTTACAATTTATAATAAAACCAATCCACCTCCTACTGATTAGAGAAGATAATGTAATACTTAACAAATGTGTATGACAACAACAGGTTCCCCTGTGGCCTGAATGCTGCTGGATGAATAAAATCTCGGTATCTTTTAATGTATGATCACTGGGCCCATTTTAAAAGTACTCGATGTGGACCCATCATCACGCAATCAAGAATTGTATCTATGTCCCTATACACAGATAAAGAACATTCAAGTCCAAGGAACTTGCCAGCGATATATCATGTACCTCCTCCACGTGGCCTTAGAGGTTTCTCGTGACGCAAAAACATGTGTCTGTAAAGTAATTTCACTTCAATTTTAACGAGAAAAGCTAACCGACTTCAAGGAAAATGAAAAGTTACAACTAGACGAAAATTTATAAAATTATAAAAAATAAATTTATACAAGACCAGGCACGCTTCAACACGTTCACCTGCTGTACTCTGTGTAAAATCGATCCGATGGGAGCCATAACTGTTTTCGTCAGTAAAATCATTGTTGTGTTCACAGAGTATGCTCTACATTCAGATTGAATGTTTCATCATTCATCCAGCTCCATTTAGTACTTTTGGTGTGATAATGTAATAAATATCCATCACCATCATCATCAGCTAGATAACAAACACTGCTGGACATGAGCCTCCCACATAGAGCGCCATAGGTCACATAAACATATAAAGATTACAAACACTGCTGGACATGGGCCTCCCACATAGAGCGCCATAGGTCTCATAAACATATAAAGATAACAAACACTGCTGGACATGAGCCTCCCACATAGAGCGCCATAGGTCACAAACATATAAGGATAACAAACACTGCTGGACATGAGCCTCCCACATAGAGCGCCATAGGTCACATAAACATATAAAGCACACGAAACTATTAACATAACATTTAATATATAAATATATGCATGAACATCCATATATCCCTTCAAATTTATAAAATTAGTGAGACTGGATTTATATTTTAATATCCAGATACTTTGGCCTCCTTACATGGGCCACTAGCTACTCACGAACCGCATGAAACCGAAGACCCCGGTCGTGCCGGCCTAGTTCCGCTGCAATGCAGCATGTAACTACCTCTCACATTTTTATGCCACTGCCTCATGATGTCTGCCATGTCGCATTACCGAGATGTGATCTATTCTCCAATAGATTCTCCAACCACACCATGTTATTATTAATAAAGTGATTGCTACAGATATTTACAAAAAATCTGTTACTGTTAAGATTGCTCTTAGCCACAGGCTCGGAGTAACGATCATCTGACAATTAACATCGACCAAAAAGGCGCTTTTGTTTGCTTTTGGTAATTGGCTTGGTCCAAATTTTTGTGTACCTCACCCCTTGGGATTTTGTGTACCTCACCCCTTGGGATTTTGTGTACCTCACCCCTTGGGATTTTGTGTACCTCACCCCTTGGGATTCAGATTGGAGAACCGTCGCTGTAGTCTCAAGTGACAGCATTGAAAAGCTTTTATGAAACTTGCATGTTTGTTCTGGTAGACTCCTGGGACTCAATTTTGAATTCAAAATAAGTACAACTTATTGGTTACTGACTCAATCACTGGCTGATCATCTGAATAACACTAAGTACTTCCAATAAGTGGAGGTTTAGTTGTTTTCTCCAGAGTGTCTTAACTTGGCACACGTGTAGACTTTAGTTGTTTTCTCCAGAGTGTCTTAACTTTTCACACGTGTAGACTTTAGTTGTTTTCTCCAGAGTGTCTTAACTTGGCACACGTGTAGACTTTAGTGTCTATAGAAAAATATCAAGGCTATGACCATGGAAGAAGATGATGATCTGAGAAGAAACCGCACTATTGAAGTTATTGACATGCTATATCACGAAATATATCTAGCGTGGCTACAACTTTCATTTGGAATAACTTTATGGAAGGCCTGATGCATCTGATTAAAAACTCTAAAGGCTCGTCTACACTGGGAAATATGGCAAATTACAAAAATATTCAGTTCGGTGAGCCCTTTGATGTATACGAAGCTGGAGTCAGAAGCAGTCCATATCTTAGAAAAACCACATTTAATAATATAACTTAAGCTGGGAGTGGTGAAAACGGAGATATGCCACGTCTGTAGTTGAGACATTTAAAAACTAATCGAGTTTAAAATAACTTTGTTCAAATAGATGTGATTGGTGCCCACATTGACATTTACCGTCAACGGCCAAGTCTAAGTGAATTACTAAGGGCCTGTTTCTCCGGTCTTATTATGATTAGCCTATAGCGAACATAAGCAACATATGTATCGAGAATTTAAGTTGTGCAGTTTCCGAATACAAGAAAATGTCAAATTAGGTATTACTTATCATATGTTATAAATTAGGTCTACATACAGTCAACTATACTAAGCTTTCAGCTTATCCTAATAATAATAATATTTTTATTTATTTTCTCTCAATCACTTTAAACAATGTAAGTATATAATATATTTGGCATTAAAATTGTGACGAGGACTGGTGTCTGTACTAGGTTCGCCCCTGTATTACTGATCACCAGGCACCCCACCACCCACACAAGGCACAATACATCCTGTTATTCATGTCATTGAGCCTAAACAAAAAGGGTTTTACATAAAAATAAAATTACAAAACAGATATAAATAATTAAAAAAAAACAATAAGGCATGCATGTGTGTATGTGTGAGTAGGTAAATGATGTGTGTGTGAGATATGGATTCTACGATGCGTGTATTATTATAAGAAAATATAGAATATTATTATAAGAAATTTACAAAAAATATATTTGTATGTGAAGGTGTAAATAACAATGTAAGTGAGGCGTGTCTATTTAAAGACGCTTAGTTATAAGTCTTTGAGTAGCATCATAATTTAAATGTGTTAGCCAGTCTGAAACTTTCCGTTTGCGTTCACTTCTAATGAGGTGATACATAGACAATATTTTGTTCAACTTGTTGTACAGAACCCCTCCACGAAAATGGAAGAACATTTGTGCCATACCCGTATTAAATTTGCTACTTGAGCATACAGTGAATTTTCTGCGCTGGTTTACAAAAGTATTACGATCGTAATTGAAAGAGGAGTGTTTCTTTAGGATGACATTAAGAACATACAACTGTAGTACCGAGAGGACTCCACATTTCTTGTAAACTTCGGCAGAGAGAAACACGTTCGGGAGTTTCCAACTAACCTTAAGAACATATCTTTGAATTGTTTCTAGGCGGAGCAATTTTCTCTTTGATGAACCTCCCTATACTATTATGCAGTATGTGAGGGGCGATTGCACTAAAGCGATGCAGACTCTCCTAATAAAATCCTCATTTACAATATGTCTTAGTCCCCTGTAGACGAACATACGCTTGCAAAGTCTTTTGCAAATATAGTCCATGTGAACTTGGAAGGACAAACTACTGTCAACCAACACCCCTAGACATTTAATACACTTACCCACTTCCACCCATGCTCCTAGCCATCACTCAGTATACGGAGCGAATCATGGGAGATGCACGGGGGTTTGCTCACCGGCTCTGTTCCCCAACGTGCAATTCTTGACTTCCTACACATTATTTAAGTGCCCTCTAAAGCGAGGGTTTCACTCTCCTCTTTCTGGGGCCTGACACCACAAATATAGAAGTTGTCATCGGCCTCGTCTGCCTATCCTTCCCTTTCGCGTGCCATGTATGCGCAAATGTCTTGATGATTCACTGGGGCCACTGTATCCGTTCGATGCCGTCCAACATGATGTTTCGCTCGTTTTTGAACAAGTCACCTTCCCACAGTACATGGTCTCTGGTTTCAGCATCATGGCCGCAAGGACACGATGGCAGGTCACATAACGCCATCCTGTGCAGGCGACCACTAAAGCACCCGTGCCCTGTTAATATCCGTGAAATAACTTACTCAGGTTCCACCCATTGATATGCTAGACGCGTTCTAACTTCTGGAAAGAAGCAGTACAGCTCCCTCCCATCGGCACACGCGGCCCAGCGTGACTGCCAAGTGGAGGTGATGTCGTCCGCGATAGCGCTTTTCTTCTCCTTAGGCTCCTTCCCCTTGAGCCCCACGCACTCCTCCTGCACGTGTCCCGCTCGAATTACCTCCAGATCGGCAGGCAGAACGCCGGCCAATACTGGAAGCGCCGCACTGCTGCATGACCTGTAGGCCTTCGTCAATAAAAAGCTGGTCCTTGGTGCGTAATAACGCACTACGTACAACATACAAGTGAGCGTCGACACCAAAACGCTGCAGCATATGTCAGGTTTGCAACATAGGTTCCGTGGTACAGGAACCTAAGTGCCCGATACTTCACACCTCACGAGGAGGTGAGACCTTCCCGAAAGAGCTGGCGGCCTTCTCGCCCATAAAAACCGCATGCAGCGCAAAGGATCTAGCATCGTCTATGTGTACCCCAAGCACCTTGGTCATAGATACACTCGAGGCATCATTCATCCTAATGGTCGGTCCGCTTTTAAAACGACCCTTAATTGTCAGTCTTGGACTTGGCTGCGGAAGATGTTAGTCTATTACGGGTCCCCCAATTCGATAAACTGTTCAAGATCGTGGATCATTTCTGTTCGATAACGGCGCGCGACGGTGCCTCGATCGCAAGCGTCAAATCGTCTGCGTATGCCACAAAGCTTACACCCTCTGGTCCCGGCAATTTAAGGATATCGACTAGGAGGAGTTTCCACAGTGTGGGGCCCGATACCGAACCCTGGGGTCATCCCATTGTGGAAACCTTTCAAAGCGTGCGGTGGTCAACTGTGAAGACAACATAACGATTACAGAAATAACTTATGAGAGTCTGATAGATGTTCGGAGAGATGCCAGTAGCTTTCGCCTTTAACAGTATCATTGGCCACCATGCATTATCAAAGGCTCCGGAAATGTCCAAAAGGATGAGCTGGATGTACTTATATGTGGAATTATCTACTGTCTCGAACACTGATTTTAATGCGCTTACAGTTGAGCGCCCTCTAACGAATCCATACTGATTTTCAGAAATACCACGATGCAAACAGGGAGCGCAAGTAATTATGAGACGTTCTAAAATTTTTCCTGGTAACGGCAGTAAAGTCATCGGCCGGTAGGCCTTCGGATCTGTTAATGACTTGTCATTTCCCTTTGGCAGCACTATCAATGAACCTATCTTCCAGATATCTATATGGAAAGACCCCTTCTTTGTTACACGCTGTGTACGTCAGCATCATTTCTCCGGAAAAAACCGTCCAAGCGTTCCTGCTAATCTTTCGAGTGATTTCGTCTAATCCGCGACTTGTATTCCGTGAACTTCTAATAATGTGATCGACTGCACTGCGGGAAGGAGTGTCTGAATCCCTTCCGGAAGGAGTGCATGCAGCCGCCACTCGCACTTGTCGGTGATAGCTGTTGTCAATTTCTGTTGTATCGTCTGGGCACAGGGAGTACAGGAGCTGATGCATAGCAGTTTCGATGTTGTCAGAATAACCTTCTAGGAGTTTTTCGCTATGAATAACATTCTTCGTAGGGCGAGATCTACCAGTCACGGCTCGGTATGCCAAACCCCAAGGATTTTCATTTCCCGTCTCGGCAATATGTCTAAAATGTTTAATTTCAGCATCCTTCATGACCACTTTGTATTCTTGTCTTACGTAAATACTGCAGTGAGATATCGCCTGTGGGATTTCTTCGTCTCGAGTTTTGCCAACATCGTCGTGCGGCCTTGACTTTACGGCGCGGACGGTCCAGAGTCGGACTCCACCATTCGTAGCCCCTGAACTCCCCATCCTTGCGATATCCGAGGTTTATTTTGGCAGTTTGCGTAAGGATTTCACTAAACTGCTTGGCAAGATCATTTCCTGGTTTCCAGGAGTTTAGTTTACCCATTCGCAAACATAGCATCGATCGAAAGTAGGCCCAATCTACCCCTCTCACGCGAAAGGCTAGTCTAAAGGTTGGTACGTAAATGGTTCTTCTGTCGATATTGGTCTTGAAACGCTGCTACTCATCTGATATGTAATTAGCTGATGGTCGCTTAAGCTAATTCATTCACATTCCTGTACGCACCACTCTGATATCGGTACTCCTCCTGTCGTGAGTGTTAGATCCACATTAGAATAACCATTTGGTACGTTGAACCTTGGAGGCTGGCCTTGCTTGTTGTGAAGTAATAGACCTCTGCTCAATGTGAAGCACTCTATTTGGGTCTTCCTGTACTCTGTGTCTCGTCCTCGCCCCGAGTATTGACGACGTTCACAAAACCAGAGTGGTGCATTGCTGTCTACGCCAATCACTATAGGCTTTCCAGTTAGATGATCCAGAACATAACTTAGGTGTTCAAGATGTCGCGCTATGTCATATCCATACTGAAAGTACGCTGAGATTATGTATATGCCGGAATCTTGGTAATCGATATGCATGACAGTGCAATATTCGGAACTCAGATTGTGGAGCAGTGTATGCGCAATCTTGTCATTATTGACCAAAATCCCAGCTTTCGGAAGATCTCCATACTGAATCAGTCTTGTTATGCCCGAAGTTGCATACTGTTCTTAAACGAGAACGAAATCTTAGTTCATTTCACTGGCAATAACAAGTAGCCCAGATGTAGCAGCCTCCGATCCCTGAAGATTGAGCTGTCCTATCAAAATAATATTTCCCTCCTTATCCATATTGAGTCATGTTGACTGCCTGTTGTTCCGCATATACACGAGCTGGGCAGAGTTGGTTACATGAGTGCTTGCCTCTTTGCGCTTAAAGCGCTTGCAGGTAGCGCAGCACTCACTTTGTGACTGACACTCGGCTTTACGATGTCCTGTGTCTCCGCATTTACCACTTACCATTTCGGTTGCCCTACAGTATTTCTCTGGGTCCATATTGTTGGCATTTGTTGCAGCAAGAGAGACGTAGGTAATCGCATATATCAGTTTCGTCCCGGCCAATATAGACACGACCAAGGCCAACCAATTTATCACGAAGGGCTGGTGAACACTCTAGGACAACCGTGGTACGCCCACCGTTACGACCGCCCTTCTTGTAGGCAACCTTGCAGTTTGAACGAACTCTCTTTGGTCCATTCAGGATTGTCTGCAAGATTCGTGGCCTGTAGGTCTTCAAGAAGGTTATCTTCTGTCGGTTCTTTCTTAGGCTGCGCATGGCCACCAAAGGACGACGAGCCTTGGGCTCCGAAACCTTCAGAGTTGGCGGGGCAGCCGCTTTAAATTTCTTGGCGGCTGCAAGTGTAGCGGCCCTGACCGCTATGCCAGAGTTGCCAATTCGGCGTATGCTCTGCACTGGAATGCCCAAGCTACCAGGTTTTACTGCCTTCTGCAGCTCGGCTTTACAGTACAGTACGGCTTGACCGTGGTTAGCAGGTATGACAACCGTTGGCTTGCCCTGCGGTCTCTTCAAGAGCGATGCGTATGTGGGCGCTGCTGGAGTGACCGACGGAAATGAGCAGATGTTTGCTGGGTTACCGGAGCGCATGGTCAGTTCTAGTTGCGCATATTTTAGCTTTGTCGATGTTACTAGGTGTTCGGACTCGGCAAGCTTCAGTCCTAATGCAGCAACTACAGCTAAAACGCTTTGGCTAGCCTGATTTATTGCGTCCCGTTCTGCATTCCGTTCATTTTAAATTTAGTTGCGCTGACCATTACGTTTGATACTTACGCAATGCGCCGCAAAGAATTCTGCACAATATCCAGCATCTGAATTTTGCTCATACCCATCAACCCAGATTCGGCTGCTGTGACTGCCGCTGTTGCCGCACTAGGGCTCGGTTCTGGTGTAGTACCTGCCTGTACAAAAAATATTTAAAACTATTATTAAAGAATTAACATTGTAACAATAATGATTTAATATTAAGATAATGTGTCCTTTCAATAAATAAACTTAATAACTTACAGTTTGTGTGCAGGTAGTGGGTAAAAAAATAAATTCCTTACCACGCACTTGGCACTTATGAATAAATTTTAGTTACTTAAACGTATTGATTTCGCAAGCTGATTTATTCCTAGGATCACTATAACGCTTATAATCAACACAATGCTAATTTGGTCGAAAAGTCGAAAAAAATACCACTTTTTAAAAATATTTAGCGCAGCACGTACGAACGCTGTCACTTTGACAAGAGCCGGACGATAACCTGATATTTAATACAGTCTGTTCTGCATAGCAAAGGACAGTAACATGTGGGTGAGTTGGGATCAGTACAAGAATACGCCTGTAATGATAGCGGAACATTCCCAGGAATGTTGTGTGTATCGTGTTAGGGAAAACGGAATATACTTAGTTTTTTAGGCATTGAGGGTGAGCATATTATTATTTAGCCAATACATAACAGAATTAAAACCTGATTGTGCTAAACTAAACGTCTCTTCCCAAGTATTGCCACAAAAAAACAATCGCCGTATCGTCTGCATATGTAAACATTTTCCCACAAGGTAAACTTAGTAGACAAAACTCATTAATATAAATTAAAAATAAAGTTGCACTCAAAATACTACCTTGCGGGACCCCATATTTAACAGGAAGCTCGCTACTTATGAATTCCGCAACCTTAACTCTTTGGCGTTTGTCCGACAAATAGCTTTCAAAAAGGGCCAGCTGTTTCACGCTTTGATATTCTTTCTTTCAAGCTTTGATATAAGTAGTGGCACAGAGACTGTATCGAAAGCCTTAGTGAGATCCAAAAAAATACCCAGTACCTTGCATTTTCTATCCAATCCATTCACAATAAAATCTGTTAAATCATGTACCGCGTCAACCGTTGAAATACCTGATCTGAAACCGTATTGGACTGTTGAGAAAATATATACTACTCAAAACAAAATAATGGCCACTAAGATTTTTTGATGTATCATGAAAATAATAAAGACATTAACTTGTTTAACTTATGTAACTTCAAAATAATGTTATTGATTATAACATAGGCTAACAATTGATTAAAATAATGATTTTTTATGTTCATAATAAAATTGGCCATTTTGAATGAGAAACATGAACAAAAGAAATCACTGGAAAAAGACAAACTACTGTTCTTGTCACTTTTGTTTCTTCTTTTCAATAACGAGTATGTCCTCCACTCTTAACAATACACTCCAGAAGCCTCGTATGCATACTCTGGATTAAATTCCTCACGTTTACATCTGGAATCTCCTCCCAAGCATCTCTTTATGCGTCAATCAGCTGCTATTGGTTGTAGACCCCTTGTACATTCTCTCTAACTCTTCATTTCCATTGGTCCCACAATTGCTCGATCGGATTTAAATCCGGACTGTTAGCTGGCTATGGTAATGGCCATCATATCTCAATATGAGACCCTTCTAGGACAGTTTGGGTTGATCGAGCTGTGTGTGCACGGGCATTATCTCGCATCAGGATGAATCCAGGCCGCACTCGCTGTGCAAATGGGATCATTACGTTGGGACCACTGAAACGATCAACTTCGTGAATGCAGGACTCCGAAAACCGCTCGCCGCGTCGTCCCCACACTGTAACCCGCCGATCATCATTAAGAAATTTTACTTGGCACTCGTCTGTAAAAAGCACCTCGCCCCACTGATTAATCCCTCAGTTCAAATGCTGACGGGAAAATCTTAATCGGTTTGCACGTTGAACCCTGCTCAGAGGAATTCGAACAAATCGTCGTCCCGACGTTTGCTGATCTTCGTGCAATCGATTACGTATAGTTTGATTACTGACACTGGTACCCGTTGTCAGCCGTAGGTGGTGTTGTAACTTAGGGGCCCTTACTGTACGATCACGACGAGCACTTAGTTGGATGTACCGCTCCTCATGAGTCGTTGTTATGCGAACTCTACCTGAACCAGGTCTCCTGGCAACACTGCCAGTATCTTGGAAGCGATTCCATACATTTTGGACAGCTCTTCGAGAAAAACCCAATTGCAAACACACGTAACGCTGAGAATGACCTGCTTGAATCATAGTTATGGCTCTGGTTGCTGTAATTGTATCCATGTGCCTTCGTACTGGTGGCTTGATTAACGCGAGATGATCAATGAATCTATTTCTTCAATAAACCTTATGAGTCTATTATTCAACAGGCGTTCCAGGATCTTTGATAATGTGCTAAGAATAGCAATGGGCCTATAGTTATCGACTATATTTCTAGCTCCACTCTTATGAATCGAACACCATAAGAAAATGAGGTACTAAAAATGTGCACGAGAGAGGGTACAAAAAACTTTTAAACTTCTTGGGAATAAAGCCAGAAATTCCATCGTGACCCACGGCACAGTTAGTTCGAAGAGAAGTCAACTGTAACTCAACTTCATGAACGGAGGTTGGTAGAATTACAAACGAATTTGTAGTTGCCCAAATACTAGGTACTAGGAAATTCACAGAATGTACGCGGACAATCTTGTCAGTCAGCCAGAGAGGCGCCAATATTTGCGAAAAACGTATTGACTTTGTCAACATCTTTATAGTGATCTTCAGTAGAGTGAAGTCCTTTTGGACATGTCCTTTGTTTTGCAGTATGGGGTACGTATTGCGTTCCAGGTCAATTTTTTTTATTTTTTCCAGCTGTATATATTTGATCCTTCTCAAAGTCTAGCTTAGTTTTTTAAGTATCTGGTAACAGTAATTCCTATACCTTTGATAAGTTGTAAGCAATAATTAATTATTAGAAACTGTTTTAAATTTCAAATGGAGATTGTCTCTATTTCTCATGCATCGAAAAATCCCGAAGTAATCCAAGACTTCAAGAGCCGTTTCTGATTTGAAGAAGTTTTTGTTACTGTATTTGCGTTTATGACTTTTGTTAGAAATTCCGCAAAAATATTCATTGCTAGATTCACACTTTGTGCTCTTAATACTGGATCAAAGTCAGTTAGCTCCAGATCAGATTCAAGGGACTCTTAATTTATAAATTTGATTTCCTTATTAAGTGGCATGTACCTAGATGTTTTTTGTATAGATAGTAGTACTGTCCGCAACATAACAGGCGGCAGATTTCTTGGTTTTCAACATGACATGGTCCAGACATGAGCTACCACCACGTGTAGCTAGTGTGTGAGCCGGAATAATTCCGTGACTTGTAATTAAATCAAGATAATCATTAGGACGTACATACTGCTCGTTGGTGACCTCAATATTAATATTGAGGTAACCAACGAGCAGTATGGTTTTGAAAGATGACAAGCTAGCGAAGATAGGGTTTGGTGATTCTAAAAAAATATTGATGTCGTAGACCGATGGGGATCTATAAATAGCCACTATGGTAATGTCTGATGTATTTATTATCAAACAGTTGGCATTAAATAAGGTGGTTTCGTATATGTTAACTCAGATAAATTTATTATAGTATATTACATACAAAATGATGGTATTATTAATTTATATAATACCATCATTTTGTAGGTCATGTGAGCGTCTGTAAACCACTAAAATTTCCTGTAATACTTGTTATTTTTTGCGTGATGAAGGATAGAGATTTGCCATGCCTGGACTTTAACCTCGCACAGTCTTCAATCACGCAATTACTACGGTTTATACGACAATACCGTCCAGTTCAATTTGTAAATCATTTTGACCATCGAATTGTAATTATTAATGTCATTCTGTCACAATAGAGGTACGCCTAGTTATATAAATATTTTGAATGTGCGTAGGTATATATATTTTTTGTAATCACGGTTAAAATTACCTTTTTAGGTGTTTTTGTAGTAGGTTGATTCATTGTCTGGTATGTAAAGTATGTGTGAATTTTGAAATATTTCAAGTTAAAGTGACTTAGAGTTTTTATTATATCGTCGCTTGGATAGTGTTGCTTATAATTATATGGGTTTGGTAGATCATTATGTGTATACGGTGTTAGTTATTTGACATTTTAACGTATATAGAAGACAAGAGCCAGTAATTTGACCTAACAAAATTTGAAAGTGTTAGAATTATTAAATTAACAGAGACATGAAGTGTACATATTATTATGATCGAGAATAGTCACATTTTATTATTTTTAAGTTTAATTAAATCCGGTTCACTGGCGATTTTATTCGAGGTGAACCATCTGATTTACGCACGTAGACTTGTCCTCTTGAGGTCCTGCAGTATGAAAATTAACTCTCACGAGCAAATTGTCATGCCATGAAAAACAATTTTTGGGTTTTATATGTGAAGGTTTCTGAAACATATACTGGTCTTATGGGACCGCTACTGTAAGGTGACTTGTGTTTATTTTATTTTCTCTTACTTTGTTCTTATTGTAATGTTTGACTGCTTTGTTATTCTCTCCTGTGTTATAACATATTTAATTCAACAACAATTGGTTTGATAGTTTCGCTATTTGACTTCACTCTATAAATATCTCTTGTGTCCCGGTCCTCTAAATGGATATTCAAAGTTTTCGATAACGTAGTAAAAATATTTGCTAGGTCTTCTTCAGTTTCAGAGCGTTTACCACCATTACATTTAATTTTGACATTGCGGCTTTCGAGACCAGTAGACTTTATTTTTATCTCTAATGCTTCTATTTTTTCTCCCATGATAAAAATCTGTTTTTGTCTTCTGAGTTTTCTTTCTCTAAGGCAAATCCTTTAGGTAAGTTTATCTAAAATGATGATTTTTCAGAGAGAAATTGTACACTTGATTGTAATGTGATGTTTTGCTCTTTAATTTCACTGAAACGTTTTTCAATTGAACTATTTAATGAAAGGAACTGATCTTTGATTTCTGTTCGTAGATCTCTAATTTTACATCATAGTCCTATTTCCTTTTTCGACGCCTGGTGATATTTCCATTATTACTACGTTCGGAAGGCATATCCGAGTCTCGTAACTGTTCTGAGTCCACAATAAGGGGGGGAGAACGGCGAAGTGGCATTTTGTGCTACGGTACTTGCTAACCGCTGTTACAAAGAAAAATCTATTACAACTATAATAAAAACTTCTATTCCAAATTCCAAATTGAAATTAGAAAAAGTTCGCTCGCCGACTTGGGGCTTGAATGTAGGGCCGGATTGACTTGCGCTTGTACCGGAAACCGTTCGACCAGTCACATTCTTACACGAGTATTTAAAACAAGTGATTAGATACTTCAACTAGAACAAATATGTTCTTAGTTATGCGGGTAGTTGAAAAGTTACTTTTGTTGTTATAACGTAGCACTATCGATCACTTGTCAATCACATCAATTTTCTTTGTGTATGTTGAACAGTTTTTGTCACTTTTACTACTTTATTGTTTCTGTAACACTACTTTGTTTGCACTAACATTAGTATATTTCTAGTGATAGGAATTTGTGTATAAGGAATAAGTTCTTACCGGAGAAAGAATATGTTTTTACAGAGCTCAAATGAACACGTCCGTTCGCGGTCACAGTTGGGGAGGGGGACTATTGCTATTATACTTTATTTATTATACTAGGCAATATATAAGTTCGCCAGTTCCCTAACCGGCTAGGCAGAGGGAACGGAGCGCCACATATCACGATTTTTAAATAGAAACACACTTTAACATAAATATGATAGAAATAAAGAAAAAATAAAATAAAAAGGCTTTATTTTGTACCAAAAATAACACTTAAAAAATTTACTAATAAATTAATAAACATATAAAACATATTAATCACCACTCGTTTTTTTTTAATGTTCTTTTGAAAACATGAATCTTAGGTGACAAGGACTTCCAGAGTTACGTGAAGGAATTAGAGAAGAAATCGGTTTTATGGTGTGTTAGTATCTGTGGAAAAGTACGTATAAATAAATGCTTGCTTGAAGATTATAATTAAGATGCTGATTGCTTCATTGAGATTCGAATAATTTTATGCCTGTTTAGCAGTTCGGATTTACAAAAGTTCGCTTTATTGCAGCTGCTGGTGTTAATTCACTAGCCTCTGTTTTTGAGGCGTGGGAGGAGAAGCGAATACGCTCGGTGTATTTTACGACCTCTTTGATTATGTACGCCATGAGACATTAGTCAGGAAATTACACCATTATGGTCAACCTCTTGACTACACATTTACGCAATAGTACTCTAAGGGTTGAGATAAATAGAACGAAATCTAATGGAACTAGATTAAGAAATGGGGGTCCCACAAGTATTCATCTTGGGCCGTTTCTTTTTCTTATACACATGTATACATTACATGTCATGTCCAGTTAAAGGTAATCAATAAATAGTACTATTTGGTGACGATACGGTGGCGAGGACAGGTACCTCACCCCATTGCATTGTCCCAAAGTTGGTAGTGTAGTCCTGTGGTGCGGGGCATTCATTTTCTCGCGTAGCAAAAAAGAGGGTCCAACCAATGTATTATTAAATGGTGAAACTTTGCATCTAGGGAATTTATGCAACATTTCTTTACTTCCACAGCATTACGTCTTATGGCGTAATGTTATGGGGAAGTTCCGACATAAATGCTATTTTAGAGCTGCAGAAGCGTGATATACGTGCAATCTTCCAGTAAGCTTTTAATACATCCCTTAGAAATACATTTAATGAAAATTGCACACTGACTGTTTTCTCTCCCCCGTAATGACCCGTATGTGCGTAAGAATATAAGTGATTTTAATAAGAAACTAAACTGATGTGTTTGAAATGTTATAGGCACAAACTATATTTACCAGCTCATTCATTTTCGGGGGAAGAAACTTTCAATTAACATATTGTTAATAACCGTTTATGTGTTGTGTGTTGTGGTTTAAAGGTTATTATAATTGTTATAACATTCTGTATTCTCCCATTCATGTATTCTCCCAATGTGGTATCTGTCATAAACCCTATTGGGTTAGGTCGAACAGGTGCACGGTGGTAGATTTAATGGATTATATTGAAAAAGTAAAAGTAGCCGATCCGGAATGGATGCGAGTAGCAGGATATCGGTCGTCTTGGCGTTCACTGAGAAAGGCCTATGGCAGTGGACCGATAAGGGCTGATAATGATGATATGATGATTCAAGAAGTAATTTTTATAATTCTATTTTGATATTAAATCATTTTATTTCAATTAAAAAGAACTTGAATTCATTGGGTTTACACGTACGGGACCTGTACCTACCTATATGTCATCTGAGAAATGCGACCGTCGTGTGTTCACTTGATTCCGTTCTGCATATTTCTCAACGTGGACGAAAAATTTTCGTACTTCAGACCTGGAATTCCTGGAAATTTGTTCGGCGCACGACCGTGTGTCCCGTCACTTGTGATTAATGGGACTAGAGATTCCACGACCGTTGTTTTTATAAGATTAACAATGAGGTGAGTTTTGCGAGTCCGGTACCTGCCTTCTTGTCTTGTGTATATAGTACTTCTTATCTTATGTGCCTCTTCGACCTGGGTCGAATGCTTTTCTTGTGCATTTACTAAACTGAAAAAAAAATGGTCCTCAAGCAAAGTAATGGAAATAAAAAAAATCCTCTATGACGTGGAGAGGAAATTTGATAATTGTAGAAACCGATGGCAGACGCTATTATTGAAATATGATGTTTGTGCTGAAACCGCGTCAGGTGTGAAAACAAACAGAGTCGTAATTCACACGATAACGTCTAACAAAGCCATAATCAGCGCGCGTCTTAGATCACGGCCCGTAACGTGGTATCGGCACGGCGGTGGTAGTGCGGTCCAGCTCACCCTGCTGAAGACATCGCCGCTCTCGCGCTACACTCGCACTGTATTTTGCACGCGACCCGTGGTCCACAGAGTAGCGAATGTGTGCAGCGGTAAAGGCTAAGAGCGAACAGCCGACCCCGGGAGCTGTGTACCGTAAGTTATTGTTTGTTGCTTGTAATACACAAACACCTTTACATCCCTAATGGGGTAGCCAGAGAGAGAAAGAGCCTGTAGTAATATCATAATGCATACTTGCTTACAAAATACATAAATAAAGTAGTACCTTTACAGAGGTCAGTTAGCGCACAGGAAGTCTACCTTTAGTGCATTATGTGCTTCCTGTGTCTTGTTACTTCTGTACGGACAAACTTGCAATTTAGTAGGTAAGTGAGTACCTACATATATCAACATTTAATTTTGTGTTTTTTTGATTTGTCCACTTTGATACATAAACTAGCTACGGACTCATTCCATCTAATCTTAACAACTCAAATCTAATCCAATGGTTTGACTGACCTGAACATTCAGCCGTGTGAGTGCCACAGAAAAGCTCCCTAAAGCTGGACTCGATTCTCCAGGTGTGAACTCATTTATAGGTTTTACTATAGATTTATCATTTTCAAAATTAACATTTCTGTGTAGATCTTTATTTTCCGTACGTTGCCCTTCTTTACCCTCCAGACTAACTATAAGCACGAAGTAAGTATCACTTCTCTTATGCCTATCAAGTATTGTGTATGCGCCAGGGTCCTCCTAGGTCGTGCGGGACCAGATGCTACTGATGTATAACTGTGCCGGATCACTAACTAACAAATGTAACTTCATAAGTAGATGTAATGTGTCCACTGCCAGTAGAGTTTCGGACAGGATACAGAGAGCGTCTCGGGGTAGCGGGGTACCGGAGTAGCAGCCGTATAATCAGTGTACCTATCTGGCGTAGCTTGATGGTAAGCAGTGTGTAAGGACGGGTAATAAAAGGTGTTCATCGATTTGGTTTCCTGCTGATTCATACATGACATTGAGCTCGTACGTTGTGCTAAATGTCTAACATACGGTCACAGCGCAAACTTTTGCACGAAAAGCGCCAACTCTGATTTATATGTTATAAATAAATATTGGAAAACCCGATGTGGATAAGTTATTTATAGGACAGTTAAACCTTCATAATAATAGACCTGTATTATTTGAATTAGAAAAGATCTCATTAGATTATAATTTGCGGCTCGTACTTCTTTGAGAACAGTATGTACCAGGCTCGACTGTAAATGTAAAATGATACAAATTAATGTTCAAACACGCGCCGGTATTGAAATAATTCATGTACGCGACATTGCGCAGTTGCAGATTTTCCTGTCAACATGTTTGCAAGTTTACTCAATGAGCCATTACTCTTCAGTCAGTTCTCTAGCCCCGTCGGTCCTCATCTACACCAACTACAATATGTCCTACAATTGCTTTCGGGCCACGACATAACAGACGATTTCCTTACGGTTCACGGCAATCTTATAAGTGAACTATGCACTTCAAGCTAGTACCAACATCCTTGTGACTGTGGGAGTGGCGTCTTTGATAGAAGGAGCGAAATGTAATGCTTAATAATATTCTAAATGTTACGAGAGTAATTTACTATAATGACCTTGTGGACAAGGTGGGAAACTTTCGTGCTTTCAAACAACTTTGTCATAAATATTATAGCAGGCAGCAGACAATGTAACGCAATAAGCCCCAGTTGATAACTAAATATAACGTGTAGTCAACATGTGCTAGATACTTGTTTCGCTGTGGGCGGCCAGTATTTATGGGCATGGTTTCACCGGCTGCCGTTTCGTTTTACTGCTTAAGTCCTTGCAATCCACACTGGTAACACTTGCACGTTGCACGTCCCAAGGCATTAGCATTCTCTCGGGCTCCCTGCGATCACATCAACCAATTGCAAGTGGTGAGTGGGCCACGCCCGATTAAAAAAGAGGTAACACTATGGCACTACCTCACACATATATATGTACATACATGACAGCAACGCTCTTGTGTTTGTTAGGTGTTTTCGTTCAAAGGTCTTATTCAATTTTATAATCCTGGCAGACCGGCGGAGTTCTTAAAGACGAGGCAAGGGTCCACACCTGCAATAGCTCTAGGGATCGGTTGGATCAGCTTAGGTTTGATGCTGTTACGCTCGATTCGAAAGAGTGTAAGTCTGCCTATAGATACTTCAAAAGACTGTGGACAAATCGAAGCACGTAAGCAAAATTAGCGGGAAATTAGTTGTCCCTCCGTCAGAAGCTCGTGCATACTAGTTCCTCGCTAAGGCTGTTTTACGGAATTTTACTAGGCCATCCCGACTTTGATGGGATGGAATGATGAATACACGAGTGGTTACACGATGCCGGATATTATGTTACGGCAGAGGATCAGGAGTAAAGAACGTATTTCCCAGGACATTCACAAGTCGAGTGGGCCCGATGGCATTGCTCCGATTGTGCTGTGAAAATGTGGAAGCAGGAAAGGCGTTTTTTGCGGCAGCAAAGGCTTTTGTTGTAAACTTAGCGGATCGCCCGTCGCAGTAACTGGGTACATTTAATAGACACATCGACGCTTACATTAACAAATTTAAGAATTTGACAAATGTTATCTACATTTTTATATTCACAAATTAGAGTGTTCGTTTACAGGACAGCTTCATAAAAACCATGTCATCTAGCATTCAGCGGGTTTATGATAAAATGATGCAAGTACATCACAATGACAGTTGAAACGCATTAACTAGATTTGCAGTAGATATGTTGGGATCCCCACCATGGTTCAAGCCTTGTCATGGCGGTGGGGCTCAGTAGTCTGGGGTGATCCGAGACACCTTGGGCGAAGCCAATTAAACCTATGAGGTAGCGGCTCTTTGTGCCCCTCTTATAAGAAGAGGAGACAAAAAAGGAAAAGGTGCGGCGCTTTTGCGCACGGGGCGAGGATGAAAACCTCACCCTAATGCACTGTCCCAAAGTCGGTGGGGTTGTCCTATTGTGCGGGACAACCACATCTATGGAGGTGGCGTCGGTCCCTTCGGAGGCTGACTAGCCGTCGAGGTGCCCTGCTGTTTTGTTGTTCCAGGGCTCCTTACCAAAGGCGCACGGATGGCACTCGCGGTGGTTTTTGTGGATGAGTACTTAATATTACAATTGCGCCAATATGTGATTGTGCATATTTCTTATTATTTCATTCAATGGATTTGGATGCTGTTTAGCACAGATATTATATCATATAAATCACAACTTGGAATAACATTAAAATAATTTATTTCGATTTACCCTGGGTCAAATTGGGGGGCTAAGCTAGAATCATAATCTATAGATATCTTCCGTTATCCAGTGGTAACACACTCAAAACTACTAAACACATGAAATTTGGCTATTTACGCGCCATTGAAATTTGGTAGAACATTCTAAGTGTAAAAGAATCGAAAGATATAGAGGTAAAGGACACCGCGGTGCATCGTTACTAATGTGATTAAAGGCGTGCTAGTGATGTAATAAGTTAGATGTATATTTGTAATCTTAAAATTATGCGACTTTAATGTTAATACATTTGAATGTTAGGTCTGTACACTGCACTCCTATCAGAAGCTGCGTACCAACAAAAATCCCGTATTTTAATCTTTACACAAATAAAACCTTAAAATTGTTTTGTTCATTGATCATAGCGGATATTCCCGGGTCAACTACTACGCTACTTACGTGCACCTCTGACAGTGCCGTACTCCTGCGCGTACCGACTGCTGATTTCGTTAAGAAGGCACACAAGATAACAAGTATCTTATTTGTTCTCAGTTAACCGAGATATGAGTGAGAACACCTTTTTACACCGTATGCAGTGGTTAGTAGCTGCCTACACCGGTTTATACCAGATAAAATGTTATATTTTAAAATCTGTTTTAGTGACGAAGTTACGCTGTAAACAGTAAAAACCATGGCTTCGGGAGTGACGGAATATGAGAAAGCTAGTTCTGACTCGGAGTGTAAGTACACATGGCAGTAACGGCTACATGTCAATAACGAATTAGACTGTTGTGTTATTTTCAAACAGTTATCGTAAACGGTTGTCCCGTTGTTCTGTTGTTTGAAGTGGTCACTATTAATGCATTGTTCTTGTTATTGTGCTTCCGGGCCAACATTCCGGGCTACATGTCACCTAATAACGTGTACGAGTAGTTACTCGCCTATTCAGTACTCAGGACTCAGTACTTTGGTCCCAGGACTCAGTACTCATTTTAACAATACAAAAATTTTAATTTTTGTTTCGGCCTCGTTGCACGTTACAACAACAACAAAACAAATTGATGACACAACAACGTAACGTCTGTAACTTCTGCAGCAAAATAGTGATTTACTTTGATATTTTTTCACATATTGGTTACATTATCGACGTTTTCACATGTTCATCACCGATAATGTAGGAATGTAATTATAAATTAATTTTTCAAATTGGTCCAGTAATTTCGGATCCTATTCAAAAACATTCGATTGTTAATTTGTGTGACAAACAGTTAAATATTTCCACTTTATAATATTAGCATATATAAGGACAGTAGTCCACTGATAAGTGACCATGTCAATTTTTTTTTCCTCTAAAGTCTAATAAAAACCCAAAACTCCATACAATAAGATCCCCTCGTCTAATTATATGGTGTTTTTGAATTAAGTTTCATTATTGTCACTTTTTCCCCTTTGTTCTATTCTACTGATTTCTGCGACATACATAAGCTTATTTTACTCTCTTTTATTATTTTTAATTGACTTATAACATAAAATAGTTTATTTGTGGGTTCAGAAATTGATCAAAAGAAATGTATACATATTCTGCCATTTTAGAATGCAGATTATTTAATTACATACAAACTTATTCTAATTATATATCTTTATCTATCTAATTAATTAAATTAATACAATTTTATTATATTCAATTAATTTAAAATAATATTATGTCAAAAACTATTACCAATCTACCAGTGCCAATAATCTTTACTTACGTTAAAATTATAATAACTTTTAAAGTAACTAATTGATGACATGGTAAGCTAAGAGTGCTGCCTCCATGGATACTACTTGAATTCCATGAATACGGTTTAATGTATAAGCGTATTTATCTAGTTTTGAGTAAAATTGATTGCTATGAGCCTTCCTATTGCTAAACTCATCTACATTTTTTTAAGGAAATTAGTTTCCTCTACTTCCCTAATCGTTACACCATCATAATTTATACTAATTTTATAGTTCTTTTTGAGCTACTGTAAGTTTCAAATCGTGTTATATTAGTTTTAGACATATTATTTTAAATTTATTATTATTGATACTATCGGGATTATTTGATTTAATTTAAATTGTGGTGTAGTCGGCAAATAGTATGCATCGGTGTTTTACACAGTCGGGTAGGTCATTAATATAAACTAGAAATATTAAGGGACCAAGTACACTTCCTTGTGGTAGGTACACCAAATTGATTTTTGCTATTTTCTGACCGAAAATGTAATTTATTTTTGCCTATAAATTTATCAAGTCATCTGTATTTTTTGTTTGTTAGCTCAGAATTTGATGATTTTTTTTTTTCTTACTTAGGGTAGGTAATGTACCTATATAATTGAAGTTGCTTATCATGTCATGACCGGCTGATCGAGCCGTGGTGGAATCGAAGGCAACACTCAAACTTCATATACACACACACGTCTTTTTTCACAGGTTTTCTTTCGGACTGTCGTAAGCTGTTAATGGAAGGTACAACTTCCTAAAAAAGTTGGGAGAATCGCCAATTAACATTATTTCTTTATTCGTAAGAGTAATCTTAAAAAGTGAATACTTTAAGGATATCCTCGTTATCTCCAAGTCAGGGCTGATGGTGAAGTCCCGTAGAAAAGAAGGGCAACCCACTAACTTTATAAGCACATACATTTTTAGTTACTTTCTTCATTTAATCGACAATTTGTTAATCGAATTTATGTAAGAGAATAAGCTCCTTGTCTGTTGAACAACTTCTAGGACATCATTTCTTTTAATTATTTTCAGCAACAAAATTCGCGCAGGTTCCCTAATGCGGAACATTCCAAAACAGAGAAAACATTTTCATTATCTTCATGAATTAAAGATCAAAATGAAATTGCAAAAACTGGCAAAGTGCGTGTCGGCCCCAACCCCGTGTAGGGTTCTTTGTTCTTATAACAGCTGACCGAGACTAGCATCGCATGGAAAGTTCTGTACACTTTGAGAAAATGGACTACCAAAAACACAGACAGAGATAACCGTTTTATAATGATCCATAATTATTTATGTATCTAACCTAGATAGGTTCACCCCAGGCTACTGAGTCCCTCTGCCACAGCAAGGCTCGTATCATGGTGGGGATCCAGTATAACCTACTCTATGTGTGTTAATACTGGCAGGCGGGATGGAGCTGTCGGGTCGGGCGGAGACGGGCGCGGCGCGGCAGCAGACGGCTCTGTGGCGCGTGTGCTGCGCTGAGACGACGGGTGCGGCGCTGCTGGTGCTGCTGACGTGCCTGCCGT
>JAFELO010002833.1:5842-16933 GCA_017140195.1 Eumaeus atala
TACGGATTCAAACCCGGGCTCGTTTCCGTAATTTAAAATTATGTGGTATTTTAAAATTATGTGGTAAATTTAAGAACAACAATTACTTGACAATATGTGGATATTGGTTCTGAATTGTCTCATACTGCAGCGAAGATATAGTCTGGACTATAGGAACGTCTCTATTGCGCAAACTCGGCTCAATCAAAGTCAGAAAAAAAGTTCTACAATGTCTCTGATTTCTCTGTTGCCCCATACACTACTAAAAAAACCTAACGTAGACAATAAAACATTTATCAATTTAGTCCAACGGACTAGATTCATCATCATCATTATGAAAATAATTTAACTTCATCTGGTATATAAAATAAAAGCTGTCTGTCTGTATATGATCGGTTTTCTCAAACCACTTGAAAGAATTGTGCGCGGTTTTTATTAATTGATAGAGCGATTCTCAATGAAGGATTCAGTGAGCAATCAGGCCTGGACGGATTGCATCTAGTATTATGAAACAAATTCCTCATAAGCTATCTGTATGTATGTATGTGAGCTATTTTCTCAAAATGTACTGAACTGATTTTCATGGGGTTGTCACTTATGGATAGAGCAATTTCCGTGGTAGGTATGTATAATTTGTTGATTCCCTAGCGGAGCCGGGGCCAATCATTTTTATAATGTGTAGGTTATTTCGCCTATTTTGTGTGAAGTAATGCTTCCAAACAATTTCCATATCGGGCAAGATTTTTTGTCTGATTCTCATCATTTCATCATCAGAATTCTCATATTATACGATATTAACTCTTCATAATACATATCTACGAAGCATTATGCAAAACTTCGATTGCGAGAAAATCATTAATAAAATTTGGACCTAGCTCAGTGGCTAGCAGAACAGTCGGACAAAAATAAATGTGTATTTTTATAGTACAGGGGGAGAAGCGAGTAATCGGAGCTTTTCAACGGCTACCGGCACCCATGAACATCGGCATGATTATGCTGATTGCGTTCCTTTTCACCTCCCCCCATGTGCCACCGGCTCCTCACAAACCGTACGAAACGCGACACCGAGGTGTCTCTTTACGGCGGTAACAAGTGAGCGAGAGGTGCCAGCCCAATTCCGTTGCATAGGAGGATATAGTGTCATGCAACATGCATGGCATTGACACCTCCTATGCAGCATGGCACTACCTCTTACAAATGTGACTGCAATTTACTTGGCTGTTTCTACCGAGGTATCTACCTAACGTTTTCTACACACTTAGATATTGGGGAGTGAGCGATTCACAAGTAGCATCTGTAAACAACTGTAAAATGTACAGTCGGATGAAAAAGCGTTAAACAAACCTTGCAATAGGCGCATCTGAGTAACATCTGGCATGACATATGACATAGGTGTCATGTCAGTAGGCCGAATTAATTTAAAAATACACGTGAAGACAATATGATCACAATTAAAAATGTTATATTATATCCTTTATGGTTATTTATGTCAGAGCGACAGACAGCCTTTGGAGACTTTACTTTATTTACAATAAGAAGATACATTATTCAGATAACGATGATGACGAAGCCAAAGTTTCGCTCTGAAACTCCGTTGCAATAAATTGATAAATGTTATATTGTCTAACTACAACATGTTAAACACGGGACAGCTTGAATTGTTTCGCGTTTATTTAAACCCAAATAGTAAATAAATACATATAATAATTAATGATAATTAGGAGAATTTAAGTAACTACACGTTACATATTAGAATGTTCAGTAGAATGTTCTATGTTTTAACAGTATGGCCAAGCTTTAGATGATTTTTATGACTATTTTACCACCTTTAGGTATTTTATTTTCAAAGTAAAAAAGAGTCAATATAATTGTTCATCATTATCAGCTCTTATCGGTCCACTGAAGGACACAGGCCTCTTTCAATGAACGCCAACACGACCGATCTCCTGCTACTCGCATCCAACCCGGACCGGCTACTGCACGGTGATCGTCTTCCCAACTGGTGAACGGTCGACCAACACTCCGTTTTTTATAAATGCGGCCTCCACTGCAGAACCTTACACGCGCATCTGCCATCGGTTCTTCTGAGTGAGTGACCAGCCCATTGCCACTTCAACTAATCAAGTATCAACTAAGTAATGATAATTAAGAAAATTTAAGTAACTATAGGTTAGACATTTGATTATAGTAGAGTATCCGTAGAGCGTTCAACTTTTTATGGTATGGCTAAACATTTTATGATATTGTGACTGTTTTATCACCTTTAGGTACTCTATTTTCGAAGTAAAAATTGTTCTTATGTTATAGTTAATATAATTGTTTATATAAGTTTTATAAATTGAAACGCAATGGATACTGTCTAACACTATGGTATTCCCGCAAAGACTGCGCTCGATGTCACTGTCTCTCATGTAAAAAGATCAATATAATGTCTATACGTCAAGATCCGACAAGCCTCTTACGCTGGATCAGGGAACATATAATGTCTATACGTCAAGATCCGACAAGCCTCTTACGCTGGATTAGGGAACATATAATGTCTACACGTCAAGATCCGACAAGCCTCTTACGCTGGATCAGGGAACATATAATGTCTATACGCCAAGATCCGACAAGCCTCTTACGCTGTATCAGGGAACATATAATGTCTATACGTCAATATCCGACAAGCCTCTTGCGCTGGATCAGGGAACATATAATGTCTATACGTCAAGATCCGACAAGCCTCTTGCGCTGGATCAGGGAACATATAAATCGACGTACATTTAGAAAATATAATATATAGTACGAGATAATGCCAGGCCGCATAGGAGCGTGGATCTCTACATCCTCTTAGGCAACAGAATTGGACAGGCACGACTGGGGACGTACCTCTCGCTTATCTTGACATCGGCGTAATGTGACAGCGTCGCTCTCGCGTTTCGTCGGGTTTGTGAGTAGTCGGTGGCCCATTGGGACGGGGAGACGATAGGAGGGCAATGCATCTGCGTAACAATCATGCGAACGTCCATGGTGGTCGGTAGTCATCAAAAGGCTCGGATTGCTCGGTTGCCCCCTCATGCTACGAGTATAAAAAAGAACTACTATTATTATTATTAATTTTTATTTGCAACAATGTGTTGTAGGTACACATTAGGTATTACAAGTATAAACATCAGTTTCATTACACAGTCGGCCGGTCTGTCGGTCTGTCGGTCTGTCGGTCTGTCGGTCTGTCGGTCTGTCGGTCTGTCGGTCTGTCGGTCTGTCGGTCTGTCGGTCTGTCGGTCTGTCGGTCTGTCGGTCTCTCGGTCTGTCGGTGTGCAAACATTTTTGTTAGAGTTACAGTTGATACAGTTAAATCTAATGATAGAATAAAATAAAGTGAGGGAAATTGAGAATACAGATAATAAATTAATTGACAAGTAGGTACAATGTATTGTCACAAATTAAACGAAAAAGAAAGAAATTGATACATATTAAATAAAAATGTCGAAGATATTATCTAAAATTAATAACAAGTATCAATAAAAAACGATGCAAAACAAGGAAATCTTGTGTAGGTACCATAAATGTACTGCCACAAATTACATAAAAATATAAAAAGATAAAAGAAATGTCAAAATAGTAAAAGTGAATATTAATGTCGTAACAAAACGATAGTGACGGAAAATCACCAAAATCATATTTTATCCATTAGATATTCATCAATCAAATAGTAGCACTTGTTTAATAGATATTTATAAGTATTTCGTTTGAATGTCAAAATGCTTAATTTTTAAATTCGTCTGGATAATGGTTATAAATTTTTATAGCCATACAAAATGCATTACTGCCAAAGAGATGCAAATGGGCATATAAAGTTTATGTTCAAATTTAATCCTGGCTCTAGAAGTATAATTATAATATTGATTGTGCGTATCAAACAATTGTAAGTTTTTGAAAATTTTATATTATCCATGGCTCGAATAATTTTTTTTTTTTTTTGCTGTGGAAACTCTAAAGCCATGCACAGAATTTCCCCAAATAACGAATCCACAAAGTAAGCGTGGCGAAATATGACCACTATATAGTAATTTTGCTGTACTTTTGATAGTAGTTAGTGCTAGTATGCGTAATGCATAAACAAATTTATCAATGTGTGTACATAGTTAGTGATGTGAGCCTACTAATTATGTTGAACGTCAAAAACAATAACTAAAAATGTTCCCTCATTTACGTTTTCCAATTTCTTGTTTTCAAAAGAGGCCGTTATGTTATTATGATTATATCGCTTATAGGCACTATATTGCATTATTTTAGTCTCTTGTCTGTATTTAGTTAAAAGTTATTTGTATGCAACCATTGATCTATGGATCGTAAACCTTTATTTAATCTTAATTGTAAGTTAGTTTTTATATTTGTCGTAATTAACATAGTAACGTCGTTAGCAAATAATACACAGTTGTGTATAGTCGCATTAGGTAGATAATTTATAAATGTCAAAAATAAAAGAGGTAAAAGTACACTACCTTGTGGCACACTGCAGGCATTTTGGGGTAGGAATCGTGTTTTAACTGAGAGTATTCTCTGCATTTTCATGTATGCAAATTCCACGCATTGAAATCGATTTGACAGATAGCTGGCTAGCCACCTGTGTGCTTTACCTCTGATTCCTAATCATTCTAATTTATTTAATTAAGGGCTACTGTTATGAGTTTTATTAAACGAAAACAAACTGGAGTAGTGTTTCCTGAAGCAACTGATTTGAATTAAGTAACTTATGTGATGTTCAGTAATTGTAAATTCCATTATACATTATTTTTAAGCACCTTCGATAGAACCGAAATTAATGTAATTGATCTATAATTTACAGTCTCAAGTTTATCATCTTTTTTATATAAAGGTGTAACAATTACGTTTTGAATGTTAAATATTTATAAAAGGGTATATCTGTCATCTCCGACTGTAAGGCTTAATGTTCTCTGTTGAAGAAATGTCACTCTTTTTTCTCTTCGGCGTGGCTTGGACGACGGATTCATTTAACGCTGACGCTGTCTGCCTTCAGCAAATTATATTTAAATAGTTTTTTTTTTTATATTCCGCCTACATATTCGTGTCACAATGCACAAATAATATTTTATAAAAAGGACGAGATCATGATTTCTTACCGACGCCATGTGCGATTGTCATTTTGATCTTAAATTCTATTTAATTGTAATAGAGTTTATATCTTGCCTGATTTTAGTTGGCTCATGAAGCCAAGATAATATTAATCTTACTGGTTGTGTGTTCTTGTTGTTCTTGTCAGAGCTCTACACCTTTTAACTATTATTTTTCATTTTATTAAACACTATATTATACAAGTATATTGAATGTAAGGCCGCCTTGCATCGATTTTTTGATTGGTTTATACTGCTTATATGTGATTGATAAGATGAGTTTATTTTTTAAAGAATTTTAGAATATTTTATATAATTTAATTTATTTATAGTTTTTTGCGAGTCAGTTTAAAGTTCAGATAAGGTATTCTTTTTTCCGGCAGCTATTTGAAATCCCTTTGGTGGTTAACCAACTGTTACGTATTTACTCTTCTAACTTGGATTATCGTAAAACATAATGGATTACTAAAAAGTGTCAAATATTCAGTAAAATGATTATAAGCTGTATTGGTATCTGTTACACTCAAAACATCGTCAAAAGATAAGGCAGACATACAGTCAGAAAATTTTCTCATGTTATCTCGCGAGTAGTTTCTACGACTCTCAAACGAAACTGGTTGTTCCTTTAAAATACTACTGCTTATTGGGGCTAAAGAAAAACACATTAATTGAGCAGTTTCATGATCCGATAATCCTATTGTTAGATTTTCGGAGTATACATCAGCCATATTACTGATTATTAAATCAATACAGGATTGAATTCTCGTCGCTTTTAAAATGTGGTGCTTAAGATTTAAATTATTTATTAGGGACTGTAGATTTATAACTGTTTGATTATTTTTGCAAGTGTCAATATTCTAATCACTACATAATATGATCTTGGTTGCATTACTCTTAGAGTTTAACTTCAGCAATAAGTTATGTAACGTATCAGGTTATGTAAAATATTTGCGTAAGTTTGGGTAGTCAATAAAAGGCTCCGGATTCTCGTGAGCATACTTATACTATAAAGAAGCAATTTCCCAATTTAACTGAGAGTTACATCAATCTTGTCATCTAAAACCGATAAGGTAAAGTGTCACCGTATTTTCACACTGATGTTAATCTCCGTCGTTACACATGGGGGGAGTGAAAAGAAGCATTGGTCCTGCGATTCAGTTACCTGTGTAATCGCCTACTGATTTATATTTCAAATGTGAACATTTAACAGCTGGTGGATAAGCCACGTTGTGGCCGTATGGAGTCAGCATGAGGGACTTGAGGACCTCTCGACCACATTATACTGACGCAAAATGACAGTTACGCTGTTACACTTTGTACGGTTTTTAATTTTCCGGTGGATCATTGGAGGACATGAGGTAAAGAAGATTTGCAAAAGAATGCGAATGTATATGGGCGTAGGGAGACTGCTAGTTAGCCCCCATGAACTATAAAAAACGGTCTGAGCGTAGGCAGGCAAAGTTCTACATACACCATTTTTTTCATACATTATACCCAAGAATAGTACACATCCTTCTTCATGATTATGCTTCTGATCCATTTGGAATTTGTAGCAACTTAAAAAAAACCATATACCATATCCGCGATTACAAATACATTGTGTTTAAACATGCAAATAATCGCCTATTGATTTGTGTGTGAACCTTTGTTATCAGAGGTTTAGAACATTTTAATGTGTGCTGTGCTGGGCCCGGACTTAACCTTAGTATGAAACAACATACTTCATAAGCTGATTGGATACATCTGAAGTTCCTAGCCATTGAACAAAATTATGGCATAGCCGTTTCAATATAAAAGTAAAGTAATAGTAAGTAAGAAGTATTTCTTTTCTTCCTCTGGCAATTCACCGCCCAGCAGGCAACATTGTGGATGTTTATATAATACCCTCTGCACTTAATTTGAATTGTAACCTTTCAACAACTATCACATACTTTATTAGACCTGCGTATGTTTTTTGTCATGCAGATGCGTTGTATCTTTTTCTCCTCCCCTCCAACGGGCCACTGGCTACTCACAAACCGCACGAAACGCGACAGCATACTTGTAACTTGAGGCTGTGCCCTGTGAGCGTTATTTATCCACCGGGCAGTGCCGGGCCAATTTGGCTGCAATGTAGCGGGACACTAACTCTTATATACATGCTCGTGAACCTACTGGAAATATATATTTTAATTTACAAACTAGGTGGGATTCGAACCCGCGACTTTTCTAAAGAAAAACAAATGTTAAAAAATACTTTTCAATATTCGTATAACTGCTTTCCAAGTCTATTTGTCGTGTAGAAACCCGATAACGGCTGAAATCTGTGTCGTGGAGACACCATAGCGGTTTCACTATGACATTTGAATATTCTGTTAGCTTGTGTGATATTTCACAAAGGTACTTGTACAATATTATGAGAATCATATTTCTAACATTTTGAAATAGAAATAGAAGCGCTCGTGTGGCATGAAAAGTCATTAATAACATCGATCGCGTACGTTACGCGATAATATGAGGATAGCATCGTGACGGGTGATCCTTTGATCTTTTGGTTGTGTTATGTCTCGAACTAACGGAGCCCAAGATTGATAATTTTTAATTTTGGATGGTTTTCCTCCTCTCCTACAATGGACCACCGGAAATTCAATCATTGTCCATTCTACATTCCATAATATAAAGCAGAATACGTTTTTTATTGATTAATCGGTAACATTTTACTTACGTATACTTATTCACGTCGACATTATAGTAGTAGAAATGAGCCGGCAAGACCGGGGAGGACCAATAACGCTTCAGTAGGTGACCCATAGGAGGGGGAAGGATACGAGGGCAACGCATCTGCGTGACAGTTATGCGGTATGAGGCGGAGGCGCTATGCGCAAACTTTGGAGCATCCCAGGCTAGTATAATATATCAAAACGGCCACTGTAGTTTCAGAGCTCTGCTGATTTTGGCCAATCGCCGATATGTCAATTTGGTTAGAAATCCAGGGTACTTATTGTTTCATATCAGTCAAGATGTTTACATAGCCTGTATCGTGATGACAACTATCACGGCTGGTGCCTGTGTTAGATACATACAATATCTAGTACAATTAGGTGAAATGCGGTTAAAGCATATGCAATCAATGTTGGATGTAATTAGTAAAATAATATTTTTAATTAATGATTTACGCCAACGTTACACATTAAAAAGGAATCGCGGTTTATTTAAGTGTTTTCCAATCCCGACGTTTTTTATGTGTCAACCTGAATGACCAAACAATTATGAAAATCTTACTTTTACTGTCTGTAATTTATACTTTTAATTGTGACGTTAGGACATCTGTCATGTCAGTTGTCCCCTGTCCATGGTATCTGTAAATATTCTGAAAGGAAAGTAGAAAGCAGGAGGGAATTGTAAATAAACCGCGTTAGAATCCATTTACGAACCTTTATTATTTATTGTTATTATTATAGACGGGCCCATGGACCTGAAAGCTAGACCTCAAAGACCTAAAACTAACTAAATAAATAAAGTTTGTTTACTTTTTCCACAATAAATTTGTTTTTCAATTTACACTTAAGACCGATTTCGACTTATCATCATCAGATACACAAATATTTTTGTAAGAAGGTAGCTCAATGAAAAATATCTACAATTAACGGCTTAAGTGTATTGACGCATTTTATGTTTTCAATGTTATCTGTAGTCTAATTATTCAAATATGGTCAGGAAAAAAAATATTACATATTGCGAAATTTAAAAATAACACATGATCAAAATAATTGAAGTATTTTATAATTGATGAAACCATAGTTTGGTTTTTAACATTGGATTTTTTTTAATATAATACATTATTAATTATTATGAAGAGTATTTATTTTTATAAATTTAAATATAGTGTTGATGTGAAAAAAATAGATTATAAAATATAAATGTCACAATAACTTAAAATACTTTCCTTTTATAGAACTACCTTCTTACAAAAATATTTGTTTAACTGATGATGATAAGCCGAAACCGTTCGTTGATATAAATTATAAAATAAATTAATTGTGTAAAACGTATAAAAAGTTTATTTATTTATTCAAGTGTTAACATAAATTTCCATCAAGAAGTGAAAATAAAATTCAATGTATTACATAATATTTAATAACACGTCCAATTAAGGGTTTATTTTTTACTAGCTGTTGCCCGCGACATCTTCCGCATGGACGTCAGACAAAACCGCGTTCAAAATAACGGTATTTTTATACCTTATGCGTCATTCTGGTATATGATATGCCACTGCTTTGCTTGATCAAAATCCGTTCATAAGTCTTGGTGGGATGAACTAGCTAACATCCATTCGAACAATGTTAAAACTTTCGCATTTATACGATAGTAAGTTTCAGTGTATCTAACGTACTATAGACACGGTAATGTAATGTATAATAATAATAATAATAATGCCGTTCCACAACATGGTATAGACAATAGAGAGACAAGTGTGTGCTCAGTCTCAGTCTCCTATTCAGATGGGGCGGCAACCCGAGATGACCAGAGAGAAATAAGGCGCAGAATCGTATGCTTAACATGCTCGCCGGCACGGAGGTGCAACATCGCCAAATTCAGATTGTTATTTGAAATTCAAAAACGAAATTGCACTTTCCGGCCCGGGACTTGAACCCAGGACCTCGCAATTGTGGTTGAATATGCTTACCACTAGACAATGAGGCAGTCGTTACCGTGATATAGAAGTTTATGGTATGTATCTACATGTTAAATATTACAAAAATCTATCTCCTCAATATTGATTAAAAATAAATTAATTAGGTGGCGACGTTGTAACATTTCCAAAGAGCTTTGCACACTCGAAGTCTGGTCATAGACTTTGAGTGCGCTCTACTTTACTTGGTGTAATGGTCTCATAATGTGTCATAATGCGACCGAGTGGTATGACGTGAATACAAACTGGATAGATTGAAGAGGGAACTAACTCTTTTTATACAATGAGTTAAGATATTTCAGTAAGTAGTTAATCAAAAATACTGTGCTATGGATATCACGAAATGTGGAACATTATATACCTACGTTAATCACAAGAAAGTGTGTCACTTGTTACATCGAGTTATATCTTATGTTATCTTGCACAGGTGGTCGGGTCTGCTCAAAGCAAGCTTCTTGGTCCTGGGTGGGATCGGATGGTGAAATTACTATTGTAAATGTTAATTGAAAAATAAATGAATTGTGGAAAAATTATATAAAGTTTATTTATTTATGCAAGTTTATTTATTGGTGTGCTGGCCCGGAATATTTAATCATCATGGCTCAAGCTAGTCGGCCCTCTAAAGGACTAACGCCTCCTCGATGTAATATACCACACGATAGAACATCCTCACCAAAACCCGTGATAGTATAACAGGAATAATTTCCCGCCATCACCCCTTGTCCCTTGCGTAAAAGCAACCCCGTCAAAATATTCCTGATCTGAACAAGATTGGCACACATTATAAATACAAATTTGCCTTGCTGAAATCGCGGAGTGATACCTTGTGTGGCTCAATAACCTGAGTTCCAACACAACAAATTTGGTAGACACGTCATAATTGTCCACTACGAAAGGATTTTTGGCATCCTTAAGGTGATGAAATAGCGGTGAACTTGTATATAAGAATCGAAATTTACGCCAACACAGGCCGTAGTTATGATCTTTACTCATGACAAAGTATCTATTTTTCTCAAATACGGGGTAGTAGACATTTGAAGTACATAAATAAAATATCCTAAATACATAAGTACTTATTTAAATTTAATTTATTTCAAAATAAATTTATACAATAATATAAATAAATTATATATTTAATAGTTGTTTCGATGTATGGGGTGGTGTTATAAAGAAATAGTTTTTGTATTATCACATTTTCCTGTTATTTTGTAAATTAATATAATTAGTCGTCGCCGCCAGTCATCACTTCCATAAATTCTGTAAAATAAACGGATGAAACTTTTACTTTACACGAATATTGCTTCTACTAATAACTGACTG
>JAFELO010002833.1:19957-48971 GCA_017140195.1 Eumaeus atala
GAAGGCTTTCATGTTAATTACTGTCGATTTTGATTCTAAGTGAATGGTAAATCGTGAATCAAATTTAAAATTTATAATAGCCAGAACAAGTGACTGGCAGATCATGTTCATTTTACGAAGCACCAGAGACCCACCCCAGCTACGCTCATTAATAAATTATGAAGCACTAGAGACACACCCCAGCTACGCTCATTAATAAATTATGAAGCACTAGAGACCCACCCCAGCTACGCTCATTAATAAATTATGAAGCACTAGAGACCCACCCCAGCTACGCGCTTGAAACTTTATCGGAAATCGCTCTATCCATAAGCGAAATCCGCATGGAAGTCCGTAAAGTCAATTTTGAATAAATCGACCACGTACAGACATACAGCTTTTAGGGACTTTGTTTCACAATATGGACAGACTAGAAGTGCCTCGTGATTTCATGGCATACTCATCGAAAATTTATAATGTATGGCTTTCTTTGATAAATGGTCTATCTGTCACTTTAGGATTTTGAAAACGGATTGGTATTCCCTGATATTGGCGTTCAAACAAATAAATTCGTCGGCCTTCTGATACGTAATTAATAGAAAAAGCTTCTCGGATCCGATCCATTGTAACATTCATTATTATATATTCCACGTCCAGCAATGGATGGACAAAAACAGATGACGAAGATGATTGTAGCCGACCGGCTCAATTTTATAATCTTTATACAATAAATTTAGGAACGACGGTCAAAATTCTGGAGCTACACCGATTCCCAAAACATCTTTTTGATCATTTCCATACGACCATAATGGTCATTTATTTCGATTTCACGAAGATACAACGTGACATAGACTCTTACCATCCTCATCCACCTCATTGATGATCTCTTGGAGCGTGTCGTCGGATACCTGATGACCCAACATTCCTAGGATTGTCCCAACCATCACTGTGCCTATACAGCCTTTCTTCTCCTGGTCGAAAGCTTCGAAAGCTTTTTTGAGGACTGTAACACAAGATTAATAATTGAGTATCAAATTGGAGAAGATCTAGGGTTGGATCTAGCCAATGTAAACAGTAAACCGCCTTTTTATGGTATAGGGGGGCGGACTAGTAGTAGTAGATACTGATTTACTGACCGCATGAAACTCGACAGCATAGCTGTTACTTTAAGTTGGAAGCCCGTTAGTGCGAAGTACTGCTCCGGTCGCGCCTGTCCAATCCAGTACTTCACTGATCCTTACCGAAACATGGTATGCCATAGCATCCTATGTTAATGGTGCAGATATTGCCACCAGACATTCATGCTAATCATTATCATCCAATCGGATTTGAAAAAATATACATGAATATTTTTTGTTAAAGGCATTTTCATCATCAGCCCTTATCGGTCCACTGCTGGACAAACGCCTCTCGCAAAAAACGCCAATACGACCGATCACTTGCTACTTGCATTCATCCCGGACCGGCTATGGCACGGAGATCGTCTTCCCACCTGGTGAACGGTTGACCAACAATTCCTAAGCGCGGGCTCCACTCCAGAACCTTACTGGCCCATCTGCCATCTGTTCTTCTTCAGCTAATATGAGAGGTGAATTTTATTTCAAAGAAAATCGCTTCCACAAAAATATCTAGAAGAGAGATGTTACACATCGAAAATCTGTAGCAAATGTTACATTTTTCCTTTAAACAGTAAATCTCTATTACTATCTAATAAATTAATTTGAAATAAATACTCACTGCCAATTTGATCCTTGTCTAATTCATCCTGAAGAAAGAAATAAAAAGAAATATTTAATTAATTAAAAAAAATCACAATAAATGAATTTAAAATATTACTGCGAGAATTCGCATCGAAATCGAAAGATGTACATTCTTAATTCAACCACACTAACTCAATCTATGTTAAACATTACAAGACTAAACTAACAAGTACTACTTTTAACAATTATATTGTCAAGGGGTTTTACCTCCATTATGTATTTGGTTCCCAATGAAATATTAAAATCAGTAACAAGTACTATTATTATCAACTGCAGTAGAACCATTGTATAACATTTATAATTAAATTATCAAAAATTGATTAATCACTATTTATAATACAATAATTCGAATCAGACGTAAACATTTTAGACACAAACAAATATCCTCACCATTTTGTCAAACTATAAAAAACTGCGAGAGCGTGTAAAAGATTGCAAAGCAGAGTATAAGGAACACGAGTCCTTTGAACTGCACGAAGTGGCACACCTGTCGGAGCCGCACTAAGATCACACCCAGAATGGCTCGGGCACGGGCTCTCCCCACAACAGCCGAGTACGCGCCACTTGGCTTCACGAACGCTTTTAACTCTTAGCACTAAGGCCGTATGCAATATCATTATAAGCGGATGCATTTTCGTACGTCGAAACAGCGGGAGAAAGCGCTATATTTAATACTGGATAATATTTTAGTACATTGCTTTGTAGCTGCTTTATGTTGATACGACAGGACAGAGAAGTACCTCTCGATGGGGCTACTTTTTGTACCCTTCCAATAACATGATGTAATTAAGGAGCAGGTGGAGGAGGCGCTCTTAGCACCCCTCTCATAAGAAGAGGGAGCAAAAGAGCAACAGGGGGAGGTGTTTTTGCATACGGGGCAAGGACCGACGATGAGATCCTCACCCCATCACACTGTCCCAAAGTTGGTAGGGTTGTCCTGTGATGCGGGGCAACCTTCCTATGGAGGAGCCTTAGGAGACTGACTAGCCGTCGAGGTGCCCTGATAAGTTGTAGTTCAAGGGCACCTGACCATATGCGGCACTCGCGGTGGTTTTAGTGTTGTAGATAATGTGCCGCGAGCCCCACATATCACTGGGCCTCACCCAGCCAGCCAGGCCAGATAGGGCTTGTAAATGCGTTACAAAAAATTTGTCTCGCTCAAATAAATAAAAATATGTTCAAAGCCGAATTTCGTTTTCAGCGCAACCTACGCAGGTCGTATTATAAAGCAGAAGTGTGTGGCCCCTATTTTAAAGCCACTATATCTTTCTGTGCAACACGTATAATAAACCATAAGAGTGCGGCGACAGTGCGTTCCCTATTCCCTCATTACCATATTCCGATGGGA
Source organism: Eumaeus atala (assembly GCA_017140195.1). NCBI lineage: Eukaryota > Metazoa > Arthropoda > Insecta > Lepidoptera > Lycaenidae > Eumaeus > Eumaeus atala. Next base: position 23,045 of record JAFELO010002833.1, read on the forward strand.
TGATGTTGAATCGGTACACGTTAAGAAAGGAAGATCCGATGAGAGAGAAATAAAGTGCAGGACCGACGCAGTGATTTCGAATATCATAGAGCGAAATCGGTAGCTCTGCGTTTTTTTTTTTCGGTGGGACCTACTACTGTTTGGCGGCCCTTGTCCAGCCTCAACAGTTCGATTGACGAGCGAAGATTTTGTATCTTCAGGTTTAGGGAGACGATAGAGGGACAGCCCCCCCCCGTTTCCCGCAGATGAGAAGAGATGTACCGGGTTGATTGTGGGCGTATCCTATAGTAACTATTTTTGTGACCGGAAAGGGGGAAGCGCCCCCCCACACTAGTGTAACGGCACGTGCTGTTTAAATTGCTGTGTCGTGGACAAGGATAATTGAGCTTGTTTAATGTTTGCCTTATCTGAGGAGGCCGGCCTCCTCAGATGGGAGGGGTTGATTTGCTCTACAAATCAGCAAAAAGCCGTGTTCTTGATTTATTTATTATTATCAGAGCTCTCTAAAGTCGCGTTATTTTATCTAGAATCGGTCCATGTCACATCAACTGGCCATATGCAGGAAGGACTCGCACGCCGAGGGAACACACCAATAGAGCAATTGTAAATACGTGATATTCCTATATGCATAGTTTGTGCAATTGTAGGCATTTGCCTATTACCACACTACGGCAGAGCCAAGTAAGGATAATAATTTAAACAGCTTCAGTATATACGGAAGAACGTTCATAACGCGAAAACTACTACTAGACTAGTTTTAAAAATGAGGTTACAACCAATTTGTATTAAACGTAATAGTAACATAGGCCAAAATGCATGTTGTAATATTCAAATCGCAAAAAAGTATAAAATACACTTGACTTAATGTCAAACAAACTATAATTAGAAAAAAAAAGGAAATTTCTGTCAATTATAGCAAGAGATTTCTTCACACCATATCACAAACTTTCATTTGTAGTTTTTGGGTCCTCGTCGAACGAAATTTCAATTTCTTTTTTATCCTTACCTTAAAAATATTTATTACCCCTTTTATTTTGTAAATCCTATAAATATTCACGAAACTTCTAATATAAAAGAAGTTAACATCGCTAATGACAAAATTGAACTCAAATCCCCGTTTCATAGGCAAGTGAATTCCTGTGCGAACTGTTCCCATTGTCCATTGCAGGACTCAAAAATATAATTTCTATAACTTACCTGTCCAAAACTTGTCACAGAGAATTCTGAGCAAAATTCTAATCACAAAGCCAAAACTATTTGTGAGTATTGCCGTATCGACGCGCATGTAAAATACTTTTAGAACTCAAATTAATGAGTTCGTGAAAGTAGGAGGAGGGAGGAAATGATGATGAACGGGCATGCAGTGGCATGTTTTAGCGCGCTGTCACAGCAATGGTAAGCATTTCCGGTGAAAAATCACCGCTCAGATTAAGGACGCTTTTTACTTCCATAGGTTACGTGTACTTATTGTCCACGACGAGCGTTTGGATTCTGCTAGCGAGTTAAACGAAACATTTAGAAAAATGTTCCTTTAAACACTTTAGACCCTTTATAAACGCAAGCAAAGTCAATTATAGCGAAGGTGGAAACGCGGGCAACCCATCAGCATAGTAATTATGCGGATGTTCATGGACGTTGGTAGTGGTAAAAAGGCTCTGTTTGCCCCCCTATACTATATACAAATACGTTTACACATGGGGATCATCATCTCGTCCGGTATTTATGCTTCTAAAAAGAATTAAGCTGGCACAAGCTGGATGGTAGAAGAGAGAGGCCCTCACATAATATCGCCGTTAACTTACAGCTATCGTGTAGCTATTGTTCAGTACGGTAAGTGAGTTTTGGCACCATTGGATATTAGAAATTAGTAATGCTTTATTTAGTGACAAAGTAACATTACATATGAATAGGGAACGTTTGCATGGAGGTTGTGTGGATGTTTATAGGCGTCGGTGATCGTTACGCTCCGGCTACTCGTTTTCCAACTTATGCTTTGTAAAGTCAATTCAAGTTATTGACATCGGCATATCGTCTCGATCGCGGCCTCGCTTTCATCATAAAATCAGACGAACACGGGCTATTTTCGTCTGGTATAATTTGTTAATCGCGACATGCGCGCCGACAGATTAACAGTCGTTATAATGAATCATATACGTCTGCTAGATAATATGTAGACCGCTGTCTACGTTTGTACCACTGGCTATGCGACGCGATTCTCTCCACATCAATATAGAGATAAAATTATACTTCAAGGGCCATGCTGCATAGTAGGAGGTAGTGCCATGCATATTGCGTGACACTACATCCTCCCGTGCAACCGAATTGGGCCGGAACGACCAGGGAAGTACCCCTCTCTCACTCGATACCTTCGTAAAGTGACACCTATGGTGTCGCGTTTCGTGCGTTTTGTGAGTAGCCGGTGGCCCGTTCAGGGGGTAGGGGTGAAAAGGAGGCAACGAATCGGCATAATTATGCCGATGTTCATGGGCGTCGGTAGTTGTTGACGGGTTTCTCGTTTGTCCCTCTATAATATATATGTAAAAAAATGGGTCGCAGGATTTTAAGCACATTTACACCGCGACACCTGATGTATATAAATGACACTTTGAAAACTATTGACTGCGAATCAGTTAAAGACAAGTTTGTAAACGATTAACGATGCCCACAGAATCTATTACTATATAGCCCATAGTATTTTTTTTACTATATACTCATCAATTTACAGTAAGGTACTTTCTAAGGAAAAAGTTCAATTGGATCAGTGTATCTTGCCTTTTCCGCCAAACATAGCTTTAAATAAATATATAATATAAAATAAAAAATCAAATAAAGAATCCGTTAAAAAGTTCTAGAATTCAATTAAAATAAGGAGTATCTACAGATACATACAGTTTATCTGTATTTATATAATCTACATTTGTACCGCTTATATTTACTATATTACCGCTTATACCTATTCCAAGCAGTGCAAACATAGATTATGTAATGCATTCTACGATTGTTATTTAGCTGCATTAGTGTAAAATGTATCTCGAATTAATTTATTATTTCCTTATGGCTTCTATTATCTATTCAATTGTGCGATATAGATTTATCGCTCAATTATAGACTACGATGTAATACTTACGATCCGCCCTGGCCAGGCGAAAAAATATTTTTGATGAAAATAAAAAGAAAATATTATGTTAACCAAACTCTACACTGGGTTGGATTTCACTTATGCCATTAAAATTTTAATGATACTATATAATCTATACTAATAATATAAAGCTAAATGGTTTATATGTTTGTTTGTTTGCTCGCGCTAACTTCTAAGACTAAAAGTGGGTTTTGGAAAAATATATTTGAATATGTTTCTGTTAAAGGCATTTTACTAACAGATATTAGTTACACACGAATAGTAGTAATTGATTTTTAACCAATATGAGAATTACTGTCGCAGCGTGTAAAACGAGACTCAGCGTGTTAGAGGGCGGAAGTCAACGTGTCACTTGAGTGCATTACAGATTGCCAAGTTTCACGCTACGTTCGTCGGTTTCTTTATTTTACCCACCGGAAATATTTTATTTCTTAGTAGTCAGTATAATTTGACCCAATTGTATCCAGTTATGGATACCAGACTAACAGGAACTTCATTTTGTGACTGATCTAATTTAGATACGCGTGCTGTGTTCTTGGAAACGAAAATATATTCAGTGCACAAAAATTTATTGAATAAATGTCGATAATAAAAAATAAACGTTTAATTCATTCCCCACAAAAGAACAAAGTTTAAGTTTACGCGAATGTTATTCCTTACAATAAAAATATTTCTTCGGATTTTATCGTGGTTTATTTAATTATTTATATACATCCCGACGAGTAGACCCACCAGTGATCATCGTTGTTGTAAAGCATCTGAAACGTCGGGCTAATTAAATAAACCGCGAGGAAATCCATAAAAATAGATTTATTCTAGTAAATAATAAAAAAAAATCTTCGGGCACTTTTAATAACTGGTGACATCATGCCACTTGTCCTCTCAGACTACCCGTGGCCATGGTTGCTGTAAACCTTCTGAAACGTTGGGCTAATTTAATAATTAAATAAACCGCGATGAAATCCGTAAAAATAGTTTCATTGTAATAATTAATTATAAAAATCTTCGGGCACCTTTAAGAACTTGTGACATCATGACCTCTCAGTCCACCCGTGACCATGGTAGCTGTAAGCCTTCTGAAACGTCCGGCTTCTAAAATATTAGAATAAACCACGATTAAATCGGTTAAAGTAGTTATAACATAAAAGGAATTACCTTTTCATGCTATACATTTGTATACACAAAACACTAATGAAATCTTAATATTATACACCATAAACATTCCTCGTCATTCACTCACAGGATACCGAATGAAAATCTCTATCTTCTCTTTAACAACTTCGAATCTTCTAAAATAACTTATCTTATCATCAAAGCTTTAATTGTAATTCAAACACCTGATTCGAATAAATAATCACCGACTACCCAAGGTCATGCGTGGAATATTTCAGGAAATCATTTCTTATGTGCGTAGGCAGGTGTCTGTCAGGTATCAGACATGATATGATCTTTTCGGATGGTATGCGTCAGAAATATGGAATCCATTGTTTCAATTTGATGCGTTTATTATCATCAACACTCTACTTAGACTAAAATCTTTTATTTTTTAGGATTCCACATCTCTTTTTATTTTTATAATATAGGGGTACAAACCAGAGCCTTTTTATGACTATCGACGCCCATTTACATCAGCATAAATACTATTCCGGTGCGCTGCCCTCCTTTTTACCTCCTTCCCCCTTAAGGGTCACCGGCTACTCATAAACAGCATGAAACGCGTCAACGACGATGTCACTTTACGCCAGCATCATGTGAGCGAGAGGTATCACCCCAGTCGTGCGGGCCTAATTCAGCTGCAATGCAACATGCCACTACCTCTTATAACAAAGCTGAAAATATTGAACGGAACCCTTATATGATCACCTTGTTGTCAGTTTGTGCGTTTGTCAAGGGAGCCTAAGGGGGTAAAACTTTATCTCGTCTCAGGAGTAGATAGATATAAGAAAAATTGTAATCAAAACATACGTAATTTAATCTAAAAAAAGCACAGACGGAAATTGCCCTTGTAATTTAAAAGTAATGTATGTATAACATAGGGCAGACAGATTAAACAACCCGAAAATTGGTAGTTTATAGTATATATAGCACCGAATAAAACCGTTATAAACTTATGTATATATATATATATATATATATATATATATACATAGATATATATACATATACATAGCGCAGAAGCGTAGCGAATGTATATGTATATATATGTTCGCTACGCTTCTGCATAATTACAATTACAATAACTAAGATTTTAAGAAGAATTTAAGGAGACGAAGTATGTGTTGACGATCGACTAGGATGGGAATCAAAATGGTGTATATGAAATACTTTTTAACACCATCGAATAAATTTACCACCGGTTCAATTCTAGTCCTAGTTGTTTGATGTAATTTAATCAGTAGATGTTGCGGCCTGGAAGCGAAAAGCGGAGAATCAGCCATCTTGACGTATGCCCAACAACGGGTATTAAAGTTGATATTGATAAAGTTCAGTCGATTCTGTAAACTGGACAGTACTAGGTAGGCTGTAAGTATCAACAGTTGATAAAAGCGAATCCATATTTTTCATTACTCTAGTAAGAGATAGTGATATGTAAGAAAGGAATACTATCGCCGGGGAGGTAGCTCCTGTTTACATGATACTGCAACAAAGTGACACCTATGCTACTTACGTTACGTGTGGTTTGTGAGCTACTGTTAAGGTGCCTATTGGTGAAGGGAAGGGAAAACACGTATTGATCTGTGTCAGGCAACTGCCCATCTACTCATTCACATGTAAATACTCCTCATTCTGTGTAAAAGCCTTCCCTATTATCATAAACTCCGCGAAATCGAGTTCTATTAAACATATACAAAATGGTTTCGTTCAAACGCTTCAACAATAAACGGATACGAGCAATTTATTATTCACACAAGATGTATCTTGTTATAAATTCGCACATATTTACACACATATCATAACACCAGCTATTTATAGCACGCTACAGGAACACCTGTATAGGTTACACGGTGCGTAGTAATTCGCCGTGACTCCACTGCACGTTTGCCAAGTTAGAGACATGTAATGTCATGATCATTAAAGGTACGAAACACAATGTTATTAATGAAACACAGAGTGTTACTGTCGAGCGTGACAAAATACTGAATGATATTGATAGTCAAGTAATCATAAATGAAGCTTTTGCTGTAAATGAACATCGCACGCTGTGTTGTAGCTCCCCAGTGCCGATGCAAGTGCTTTTCTGTACAGTTTATGGAAGAAAAAGAGTAGTCGAAGTCTTTGGCTGGCTACCAATGCCTACATAGGAGGATTGATAAATAAGTATCCGAAATGACAAAGAAAAACTTTAATGAGATTGAATTTAAAATAATTTTATTTTTCAACGTAGTTTCCTTCTTCTACCTCGATGTACTTTGTCCAGCGCTTCTGCAATGCCGTTTCACCAGGTTAATAAAATGTTTTCTCTGACCCCTCAAAATACTCGTCTACGGCGACATTGACTTCATCGTTTGATGGAGATCTTCGGCCACCTAACCATTTCTTGAGGTTCGGGAATAGGCGGAGGTCGCACGGGGCCTGATTTGGAGAATAGGGAGGTTACGGTAACAATTCAAACAGCAATTCATAGAGTTTGGCAACTGCAACTCTTGACGAGTGCACAGGTTCGTTGTAGTGATGGAAAAAAACCTTTCTTTTTGGCTAAATTAGGCCGTTTCTTTCGGATTTCTTCACTATTTTTTTTCAGAAACCTTGCACAATACTCTCCATTTATTGTTTTTCCTCCCTGCAAATAATCCACTAAAATAGGTGTGGTGGGTAGTGTGGTGTGGTGATGTCCAAGTGTGATATGGGTTATGTATGTGTGTGAATGATCCTCGTCCGGATTGTCGCAGCTGAGGACCCTTCTCTGCTTGTGATACGAGTTCACGCGGGTACGGCCGTCCGACGGGCGGTTGCACATGTAACGGGGTCAGGTCTCTCAGGTGGGCGTGCGGTCCATTGTCCGTGGCACTGAACATGCCTCGAGACAATCGGGCCACAAACTCACCGTATCGATCCGCAGGTCTCGCGCGATCACGTCATTCCGGACGTAGCGGCCGGCTCCCGTGATTACTCGCAGGGATGTGCTCTGGTGGGACTGCAGAAGCTTCTTCTGGCTCGGGGAGGTGAGCGCGTACCATGCCAGGGCAACATAAGTGAATCGTGATCGTATGTACTTCTTGTATATCCCCAGTTTCGTGCGTAGTAGAAGCTCGGATGCGAGCAATGGTCGCAGTAAGGCGCGGGCTGCCCTCACCTGGTTGATCATTCGACCAACCTGCGAGCCCATCCACAGCGTGCGATCAATGCTTCACCCTAGGTACACGACCGGGGACCTCCAAGTCTACTCCTGGCTACTCAACTTCAATCGCCCCGGCATGTTGCGCCGCGTACTAACAAATAGGGATGCTGTTTTCTCCACGTGGACAGACATCCTCCATTCGTTGAGCCACTCCGGCAGTCGGTCCAGCAGCCGCTGCATTTGCCTAGCACATACAGAAATATAAGCACTGTCGTCAGCGAACAGCGCGAGCAAGACATCTGTTTCGTACTCTCTCATAGGGTTGTTCAGCGTTGGGTTGTCGTTGGTATAGGCCGCGTAGAGGCCAGCGGACAGGCCCTGCGGCACTCCAGCACGTATAGTTCGCAGAGAGGAATGTCACACCTCCACCGCTACCCGGTAGGTTCTCCCTTCAAAGAACGACTCAACTCACACAAGTCGCTCGAGAGCCAGCGGGACGCCGGCATCCATCAACCTGACCAAGAGGCCCGAGTGCCACACCCGGTCGAAGGCCTTCTCCATGTCGAGAAAGACTCCGATCGAGTGTTTCCCCTTGTTCATCTCCATGGCCAATTAGTGGAGCACCCGCGCCAGCTGCAGTCTGGTCTAGTGACCGCTCCGGAAACCAAACTGCGCGTCCCTTATTGGGACGTACAGTATCTGTCTCCGGAGTAATAGCTACTCGACAAATTGGCCACATGCGACAGTAGCGTGATCGGCCGGTAGCTTCCGGGTAGTTTCCGAGAGTTGCCCGGCTTTGGGAAGACGACGATTCTCCCTTCCTTCCAGATATCCGGAAAGTGGGACGTGCTGAGAACGCCATTAGCTACCCTGGTGAGAGCCATGGCTGTGCGACACGGCATTATCACCAGTGCTGTGGGAGGGATATTATCGGGGCCAGGTGCTTTGCATCCCGTGAGGAGAAGGGCAATATTCCGAATCTCGGCGGGGGGGACTTTATCTCTCCCGCCAGCGGTGCAGGCGAGCTCGAAAGGAGATCACGGACGCGGCCTTCTACGTACTCGTGGTGCTCGGCGGTGACTGGTGCTGCAGGGTGTGTTGTGAATTGTATTTGTAGGTGGCTGGCGTGCATGTCTGATCGTTTCTGGGCGTAGATGTGGCGTTGGCCGTTTGAGTCGGAGAGTGGGCTGATTGTGGTCTTCCTCCTGGTGAGTCGTTTGTTCGGGGCATGGAGGGATGTGTCGTCTGCGCCAGCCTGAGCGATACTTCGCTCCCAGCTGGCCCCCCGACAGTCCTTCACCCTTACAGAGCCGCGCGGTTTCAAGCTGCCCGTCGATAGTGAAGTCGGCCATATGGTCTCTAAAGACCTCTCAGTCCACCCTCAGCCTGGTCCGTTTCCTCTCCCTTTCGACCGCCGTCGAGTGTAGCGTGCTTAGGACCGGTAGGTGCTGTGTGTCCAAGTCACACAGCACCTCCATGTCCAGTGTGAAGTGGAGGTTGTTGTGGATGACGATGTCCAACACGACCGGGTTCCGCCGGGGATCCGACGGAACGTGGGTTGGGCAGGGCGGTCCCCGCACCGTGTATCCCCGTCGCTCAGAATCCACCTGCAGTCTGGCGCTGGTGCGGTTGATAGTGGACGATCCCCAAGCGCTATGCTCGGAGTTCAGATCACCAGCAACCAAAACCTGGCCGACGTGGACGATGTCTCGCCGAACGAGCACTGTCGTACCACTGTCCAACCTGCCACTCGGTGACACCTCGTCCCTGCGATACACGGTATAGTTCGCCATCTTGAGGTCCTGCCCGGGCCCCCGCCAGGTCTCTCCCAACAGTATGACGTGTACGTCATAGTCCTGGGCGAGCTGTCTGAGGTCGTGGATTTTCCCCCAGATGCCGCCGGGGATCCAGTAGATGATTCGCAATTGCTTACGATCCATCACTGGTTCCCTTCTGGCTAGGTGTCTATGGTGTTGGGGTTATCTGTGATGTGGCTGTGTGCGGCCTGACGATCTCAGCGATTATATCCCTGAGCTCGCCAGTGTTGAACCAGGAGTGACTTTCCGGCAGTGCTGTGTCCTTAGGCTTGACGGGGCCCCGGGGTGTTTGCTTGGTGGTGGTGTGTGGTGTTGGTCTGGGTGCTGGTGCAGGCCTTAGGGTGGCTGGCTGTGGTGCGCCTGCTCCCTTGACGGCCTGGTGGGTCGCGATCTCCGCGCTCGCGGGAGGGAGAGTCGGCGGTGCCTCTGGAGGGTCAGCATGCTCCTGCGAGCGTTTCAGCTGCCTCTCTCGAGGCCTGTTCCGCTTCTTCCTCTTGGGGGCGGGGGGAGGAGCGCGTGGTCTGGCTGTGGAGGGGTTCACCGGTGCCGACAGCGTCGGGCCTGGTCGATATTCGACCCCTCCGCCAACGACACACGTCTGTGTGCCCCCCTTGTGTGGGCAGAGGGCAGTCGCCGACCGCGTGGTTCTGCCCGCATCTCACGCACCGGATTTGCCGGTGGCAGTCCGTGGAGGAGTGACCGAAGGGCTGACAGCGTTGGCACTGTGACGGCCCTTCGCGCCCCTTCCACCCCTCCAACACTACCCCCGGAATGCAGAGCAGCTCCTTCACCTCATAGAGGTGTCGGAGATCCCCGCTGTCCATGCGCTCAAATTGGGCATGGATCGGCCCCCCTCACTGGGATGTGGCGCACGAAGCGCACAGGGAAGCCCAGGGCCATGAGCTCCACGGCGATGCTGTCCGTGCTCGTCTCCACATGCAGGCCTCTAATACCCACCTTTGTGGGGAGGTCCACCGGTGGGATGTAGCAGTGCCATTGCACCGCCGCGTACACCTTCGATAGGTCCATCAATAGCCTCTGGACCGCCCTGTACTCCTCCGGCGTCTGGGCGAGAAATCTAATACCCCTTCCGAACGGTCTGACGTTCAGCGCGCACTTTTAAATTCGTCGTTTCGAACAGTTATCAATCAGCCTGATGTATTACTATAATGTAGACAAATGGAGTTCTCTTACCATCCCTACCTCCACCCAACTAAAGAGAACTTAAGAGGAATAATGATTTGGCTCGAAATTTGTCGTAATGCGGAAGACAATAAAATATTGCAATGATATAATCAATCCAAAAAAGGGGAGAAACTGACCACTACTGTATGAAATCATACTTCATAACGACTAATTATTCAGTTGATAATTATAATTATTCTTTCATTTGATATCTTCTCAGATGTAGTTTCAACAGAGTATATGATAATTAATATTACAAATTAAGTGGTAGTGGTATGATTCAGGTAGTAAGGCAAAAACAAAAGATTTTAAAAGCACGGAAGATCCCCACGCCGTTCACGTTAGTCTTTAGTTGGATATATCGTTAACGCAGTGAATATTATCTAACATTATTGGCTCACTATGTCAAAATATCTGAAATGATGTGTTGTGCCATTGGATCATATTCGTTACCCTTTGAACGAGTATTTATAAGGCGATGGATATCTAAAAAGAGTTTAACTTAGACTGCTGCAGTTCATCTTACAACTTGCTGTACCATAATCGGTGAGCTTTGTATGGTCTCAATCAAATAATATTGACGAAGATAGTATAAAATTGTATTGAAAATCATACAACGTGTAAGAAATAGTACAGTTATATCAGACAAGTATTGACTGCAGAAAGTCATATCTGGGCACTCTGGATGGGTCTGTACTAGTCTGCGCTACCGCAGCCCAACGCTATCCTGTGTCACATTGCACCTTCCACCTCCAGCCAGGGTTGTTTTCTCATCCCCATCTTGGTTGAAGCCTTGCTATGGCAGTGGAGATCAGTAGCCTGGGGCGAACGCGGGTGTCGCCAATGCAACCGAGGGTAATGCTCTTTGCACCCCTCTTATAAGAAGAGAGGGCTAAAGAGCAGGAGGAGGAGGCGCTCTGTGTACCCCTCTTATAAGAAGACGGGACAAAAGTGTAACAGAAGGATGCGCATTTGCGCATGGGGCAAGAGGCAAGGATGGGAATCTCACCCTATTTCACTGTCCCAAAGTTGGTGGGGGCTATCCCATAGTGCGGGGCAAACCCGCTGTGGAGTCATCGATTCCTTTGGAGACTGACTAGCCGTCGACGCGCTCTGATGATTTGTTTTCCGTGGCAACTCACCAAAGGCGTCACTGATGGTACTCGCGGTGATTTTTGTGGGTATTCTGCACTATAACGTGCCGTGGCACGTGAGCCCCATACACCACTGGACCCTACTCAGGGCCGGTGACGGCGAGTAAATGCCCCCCGCGTCAACAAAACAAAAGGTTCGTTTTCACATGCAAATCTAGTTCAATATCTAACCCTAGCCTAAACAGTTTAATTAATTATACGACAGTTCGTTCAGAGAACCCATTGTCCCCTGGTGAGCCCTGGTACGGGTACCCAAGAAAAGTTACCAGTTTTAATTGAAGCTGTGAACACGGAAAACTTACAGTCTGCATAAAATATAACACTGTGGGATGTGAGCGTTCAGTTGAAAATTTTATTAGATTTCACTGTGGTAGTTAAAGCTGTAAGAGGCAGACATGCTACATTGCTGCCAAATTGAGTAATCACGACCGGGGAGCGGCTGACCTACCACCATAAAGTTTCAGCTACGTTTTCATGCAGTTGGTGAGTTTCATTGGAGGGGAGAAAGGAAGGATGTCAACGCGTGTGCTTAATGAAATTGCGGATATCTATGGGTGTTGATAGTAATGGCAAGAACTTCATGTTTATATTATTATAAATAAAAATACATTCATACATTTTTCAAAATTATTCCCATGAACCTAATATTTAATGATTAGCTTCGTTTGAGTGAAACGCCGACCAAATTGTCCAAAACAGATACTCTCAATTAGGGTAACACACCTCGTCTACTCCCCTAGTCGAGTTACGTCGAGTTGATGATTGTTATTTTCGGGGCACTGATGGTACTCGTGGTAGGTTTTTGTGAGTATTCAGCACAGTCACAAGCGGCGAACCCCACTTATGCGGTGCGTAAATGAGTTTCCCGCGTAACCAATAAAGTAGAAAGAACTTCACCAAAAATTCTTTACAACATTGGTGTTTGCTACAGTCCAATGTCGTGAAAATCTTTTTATGTTTGCCCGATTTACCTAACGACGTTTTCCGCCGCAGTGGAAGTTGAGACATTTTAAGTTATATAGGGGGTCAACAGTGGGGGTAAGTAGTAGTGAAAAGTCTATTAGAGGTATAAGTAAAGTTTTAGACACATTTATTCAATTATGATCTCTCCACACTCACAGTTAAGAACAGACTTAAAATAGCATCAGGAACAAACAATAGAATCAATACAGATTTTAGTAAGGGTTAGTAAAAAGTGAGAGAATGAAGTCTTATCTGGATATTTTTTTTCATAAAATGTTTATATAGCAGATGTGTAATTGCTACAAAGTGACGTGTTAAATGCACATAAAAACTGGAAACACGTGTTTTACAGCTGTGTGACTCTATGGTCATCATGGTCATTTTTATAATCACAGAACCCCCGGCCCTTTTGTTATGATTTTGTGACTAATTATGCCCTTGCTTTTCTTTCGGAAGGACCTAACAGTGACGGTGTTACTGTAATTGCCACAATACTTCATCAAACTAACGAAGACTTTGTTGCCTCCTTGTTCACGGAGACGGGGAAGAGATGAACCGGGATTATTTTTGGGAGTAGCCTAAAGTGCTATTTTTCGGACTAAGGAAGAAACGGACCCCCTCCGCATTCTGCTGTATTGCAGACGTGCGGATAATGGAACCGTAAGGTGTAGCAATGCCATCGCGTTTCTTTCGGTCAGCAAGAGCCGGGTGATCGATTGGAGAAATGCATGCAGCACATCTGTATAACATGTATAGAAAAAAAGTTGGTTATCTTCGAACCGGTTCAGGTTACAGAAGGTATAATTTTACGTGATGGCGGGTCTTTAATAGGTCTGTGAACGCCGCGCCCGATGGAGTAAGAGAGACGACTTATTACGCTATCTCGCTCACATGCTCCGCTCAATTAGGACATTACTATGATTCTGAACTTTACTTTGACAATGACGTCAAAGTCACGTTCCATATCTCAAGTCACAGTAGTTTTTCGTATATGTAGCTAGCGTTACCGATTTACAAGAAGTTATCAAATCAAAACAATATCTCCACTGAGCCGTCCTTACTCTAATAAAGAAAGTGTTACACATTGTTGATAGATGCTATTAGTTTAATTAATTAACACACGGGCGTCGATAGGAAATTTGAAGACGAGACTGCCAACTCGTCCAATGCCAAGTGCAGCCGCTCCTGAGCCGGAAGGAGTCAGCTGCCAATATATTATTGTAGTTCGTTTCGTTCTATTGTTGGAATCATTTAATTAATAAATTTAATGTTAACTCAAGTATTAATAAATAAATTTATACTTTTCCCACAAAAATTATTTTTCACTTTACATTTACTACCGGTTTCGACTTATCATCGTCAGGTAAACTTGATAGGTACATGTACATCCGATAGGTGCAGACCAGTGAGTAGTTCCCATCTAACACCGGATCCCACCCGGAGTGGCCCTGGCCAATGATGTGTTTTCTCACTTTATCAAAAAAAACTGTGATCCATGATTTGATACCGTACAAAATACATACTACCTGATATTTGCGTTGATTTCAATTCCTTTAGTATAATGAGTATGTACCGACCAAAACAACACCGAGCCGTAAGCGGCGTTTGAGAAGGTACCCGGATCCTTGAACGCACCTTGAGTATAAAGTTCCCTAAGTTAAAAAAATTGGTCCGTAGGGGACACAAGACAACTTAAATAACTTAGGGTTAGCGAATGGGGTGAGGTTTCAATCCTAGCCCCTTTTCCTGCATACTAAAGTATATCTTCTTCCCCTTCTCCTATAAGCGTGATAAAAAGAGCGACCTCTCTTGATGGTTCGATTGATCTTGCTCAATTGACAGGATTACAGAAATTCAGCTAGAAATACACAAGTGAAGTTTTTTTCACTTTCATGAGGTTCATAAGAATCAGGGTGCCTAACGAAGAAGATTTTGTATAAAAGAGAGAAATTCGCACAGAGCAACATGGCAGCATTTAGAATTACTGAAAGTTATGCACTTTTTGCTATAAATGACCAATTCCAGACAAAAGAAAGGATTTTTCGCATTTATTTGTAAAATACTTGTATTCGCTTTTTGAAACAATATCGTAGCATAATGCGCATGCTCCACGATTATTAATCCTTCCTTGATTATCAAACACTGTAATAAGTGAAGTTATACTTACTTAGAAAATGATCAGAGTAAGATTATGCTATGCGCGTGCACGCTACCACAAAAAAAACGACACCATGAAGTTAGCAATTGTCAAAATTTTAGTATTTCAGAAAAGGTATCATAATTTAAATAAATCTTTCAATTTATTACACAGATCAGCTTCATTTCATAGTAAGTTCCTGGACTGACTTCCGGGCCGGATCAAAAAAGTTGAATTTCTAATAAATTGCGAATAATAATTAGTGGGAGGTAATGCCGGAGTGGGTTGGCATGATCGGGGAGGTACCTCTCGCTCTCGTGACACCGCCGTTAGGTGATATCTATACTGGCGTTTTTCGTGCGGCACGTGAGTAGCCGGTAGCTCAATGGAGGGAATGAGGAAAGAAGAGGAATGCATTTTCATGACAATAATGGGGATATCTATTATAGGAAGAGGTAGTGCCATGCTGAACAGGAGAAGGTAGTTCACTCCTCCTATGAGAGGGAATTGGGCCGGCACGATCGGGGAACTACCTCTCGATCACTTGATACCGGCGTAGACTGACAGCATCGCTTGTCACGTTTGATGCGGTTTGTGAGGAGCCGGTGACCCATTGGGGGGGGGGGGTGAAAGGCAACGCATCGGCGTAACAATCGCTTGCTCGTTTTCCCCCAATACCATTAACAGAACATGCATGACAAGTATCTCTCGCTTTTATCGGGTAGTTCAATTCAGCAATGCACTTGTACACATAAATTTACATACATACAAAATGGATGCCGTACCTGAAATTCGGCTAGGACATTTGTATTACTCAAAATTATGAAACGTATCATCAAGCGAAACATCATCATTAGTAGCCCTTATCAATCTCCTGT
This sequence comes from Eumaeus atala, assembly GCA_017140195.1. Lineage (NCBI taxonomy): Eukaryota > Metazoa > Arthropoda > Insecta > Lepidoptera > Lycaenidae > Eumaeus > Eumaeus atala. The sequence continues at coordinate 38,597 of JAFELO010002833.1, forward strand.
TGGATATAAAAGCCTATAGGCTTTTCAATAAACGCTGAGACGGCGAAACAACATAAATGGGAAATAAGATTTAAAAAATATGTGGACTAGGTGTTATTATAGTTTATTAGTTGTTATGTACATATTTTATTAATAAGAAAGCACTATATTAAATGTAACATACACGCAATTTTTTATATATACAGGTGAACAAATAAGCTGTCACACATTTTAGTATGGGCATTATCAGTATTCGGATTCAAAAGGAATTTTGGAAAAAATACAGTACAAACAAGGGTTCATGACGACATCGATCTATTTTTCTCATAAAAATAGGTAAAATGTAGAAGGTTAAATATTTGAACCTGACGTGTTTTTTGCAATTATTTATAATTTATGAAAACTATTTAACGTTTAAACCATCGTGACGTTACTACAAGTTTATTAATTTAAGTCGACTCATAAATATTTATTACCTGTTACGCACATTAAAATATGTGACAGGTTTATTTGTATAATGTAAAATACCTTCAATGTTTATTCATTTATTTATTGAAATTTAAAATAAAAACCATTTACAATATAGTTAAGGTGTATCAAAAACCCACTTGAGTTTATCACTGACATACATCGTCAACGCTCGGAATCAAGAAATTTTATAATTTTATTAGCGCGTGCGATATGAGTGTAGTCTGTGTAAGCGACAACACAAGAACCGGTATTGCATTGTACAGGCACAGGGGGATTTTGCGCTTAAGTTAATTAATTAAATTTACAAATACAATCATAACATTTGTTGAAATTGTTGTTATGACGTTGGTGGAATACGAGGAATCCAGAGCCATCTGGTGACTACAGACGCCTATCAACATCCAAACTGATGTGATGCTCTTGAAAGAGCACATCGCATCAGCATAGCATGCGTGTTACATTTGAATGAGGATATAACCGTCGCTTAACGGTAGCACCTACTTCCTCGGTCACGCTATGCTAATTTGGCACTACAGCACGCTTGAGAGAATTTTGTAGGCTTTGCGTAAATACGAGCATCTCACTATGGAATTAAGTGATGAGTTATTAAGGAAATCGCTTCACCACGTCATCTGGCTATGCTAAATTCTCTAGGTATCCATATTTACTTACCACCAAGGAAGGGGACTCTAATGTTATTTTGTGGCCAACCAAAGATTTACAAGGTTTTTAGTAATAAATGTGCTGAACGTGCATAGTAGAAGAAGAATACAAGATGGCAACGACGCTAATAACATGGTGTAAATAAAAAAAACGTAAGGATGATAATTCTCAGGTGAGATACAGTTGATTAAGAACTTATAATTAGAACGGAAAGTGCAGCCAATGACAAGACAATAGACACACTCGCGCTGACGCAACATCAGAACCGGCTATACGAAATTAGTCCATTATATGGGAGAACGCCGCAACAGAGTTACCCTCGGCAATTTGTTTGATTAATTATGAATTATCTATACATATGAAACATGCACTCAGATCTAAATATAAACATTTATGAGTGTAGATTGTTAGTAATCGAAAATGAAATTTAGTTTAAAATGTATGAGTATATTTCAATTTACTAAAAGTACTGGTATAGGAAGTTGTATTTTCAATATTAAAAATATACTTTTTAGCTACTCATTTCTGACGAATCAAATGTTAGTGAAATTGAAAATAAAATACGTGTGTAGGAAGAATTTATTTTTAATTTATTTATAATCATATTTATTATACATATGTCCAGTGGGGGTCGTTGGGCTGATAGTGATGATGAGACTTTTGGTCATAGTGTCCATTCAGTCTCAACTACATTTTTGCGAATTCACATGCTCACAATGTAGACTTACAAATGCTATATTGATGTTTTCAGTTTACTCGAATGATACTCAATACAATAAAACTACTTTTACGGATTTTATCCCGGTTTATCTAATAATTTAACCAGCCCGACGCTTCAGAAGCCTTACAGCAACCATGGTCACAGGTAAACTCTCCTACTACTACTATTACACACATATTACTACTATTAAGTAAAAGAGACTTTTAAGTAATAATTTCACTGACGTGCCAAGATCATATTGTCACATGTCTTAGAAAAAAAATAGATGGACATGAGTACATAGACTAAGAACTCTACTTGATAGTCTCATACACTTTCTCTCGGAGTGAATAATACGGCAAGGACTCATACAAGCTCGAGAAAGGTGTGACTGATTCATCAGGAGTTGGCTCTCGATAATTTACCTTTGCATTTGATCTCCATTCGAGCAGCTGATCCTCTGTGGGAGATAAAGCGGAAATATAGCTGACGTCGTTACTTTCACTGCTTCTCACAGAAGTGGACCGTTCATAGTTTTGTACCAGCAGCTCATTATGTGGCAAAACGAATATCTTCTCTTCACTTTCCTTAATCTTTCTCTTGTCTATTGTATATGCAACTCCCAGTATATCTTTTCTCATCGGTACTTCTGGTGGCAGAATCAAAGCGTCTATTGTTTTATGCTTCACAAGAAGTATCCTTTTGTTTCTCCTCAAAAGTGTTGGGTTTTTGTTTATCACAATAAATACACAAGTACCACTGCATAAAATGCAACCAAATCCGATAGAGATATATATTAGAAAATGAGAGTAAACTGATAATTTGCGGTTCGGTTCTCGTCCAACATCCACAAATTTATAGCTTATGCACTTCTCACTATAAACATTACCAGATACAACATCAAAGAGGCAAAATGTATATTCCTCCTCTAAGTCTGTATAAAATACTTGCAATATGTTTGGAACGATGTTTAAGCAATAGACATCATAAATGTTTTTATTTTCAAACCATAATATTCCATTATTATTTTCTGCGGTGACAGCCAATTCGATCATGGACTTTTCCATGTAGTGACTGGAGTATAAGGGTCTTAACCAAGTCTCACTACTGACACTTTCACTACTATTAGCGACGAATCGACCAATATCATACACTGGACTAAATAAATCATCGTGTCTTAACCTATTTGATAGACAGACGTGATAGGTAAATGGCGATGTTTTACCGACGTTATTAGATGAAATGTTATCTTTGCGACAATTAGCGCTGTTTGGTGATAGTTTACCTATGCTCATGGTTTTACATCCACCATCTTTTGGTGGTTTAATAGGACGAGGTGGTTTAGTAACTGAATCATTTTTATCACAATATTCTTCTATTTCGGCAAATGTTAGACCGCTTTTTGCATCAGGATACATGCAAATTGGCTCAATCATTAGGACATCCTTCCTATACAATGATCGCAAATCCTTTTGTGAACATGAACACAACCACTGATTACTATGCAGTGCTATTCTTATTGTTTCTGTTCTGAGCAAGTGATCAAACAGTCCGGGTGGAACGGTCACAAGTGAGTTATCGTTCAAGTACAACACCTCCAAGTTGTCAAGATGATCAAATGTACCATCACCGATAAAAGTTATTTTACAGGCATTCAAGTAAAGGACTTTACATGCTTGGAGAGACAGAAAACTAGAATTGTTTAAAACATTGTAAAATATGTTAAATGATAAATTGACTATTTCCAACTCCGCGAGGTTTGATGTTCCTGTTACATTTACTGGATTCCAAAAACTTGGAACCTTTATATCTAATAGTTTTAGTGTGTCATCTACGGCCTGCAACGCGTTTTCGTTTACAGTTTCAAATACACAATCCTTAATGTACAGTTCTCTTAAATTAGAAAGTCCTAAAAACGTGTCTTCCCGCCATGTTGCTATTTTTATTTTATCAAATATAAGTACTCTAATGTTCTCGCTGGTCGGATACATGAAGGAACGTGGTGATATGTTGTTTAGGTTTCCCTCTACAATAGCTATTTCTCGAATTGGTGCTCGCACTGTGGACAGCCAGTTTTCTTGAAGAATACCCTCTCTAAATATCGGCCGAATCATAGTTAGTACGATGGACATACATGAAGTAGACATTTCCTGAAATAAAATAAAATATTAATAAAAAAATTATCATCATCAATTCGTCAATTTTTTTCTAGCTGAAATGGTTAAATCAATCCAATATTGAATTAAAAATATTGAAATCTCATTTGTAGCCCTAATCGATGTTTCAAATTATTTCTCTACGTTCGGTAATAGCTATATATTTTATGAATTGTAGATGTAGATAGGTAGGTTGTAATACACCTGGTTGTTGTTGTTAGTCGTATGAAGAATATCAGAATTTAAAAGGTGTATTTTTTGCAATCTTTTCTTTTTGCTCCCGAAAGAGCAAGAAACGCCATCTAGTCACTTACAATACCCATCGACATCGATGGTCGATCGATCGTGTGGTACCTGGATGTCAGCGAAAGGTGCGGTACCGCCCCTGTAACGCTGACCTAATTCGGACACAATGCTGCATAACACCCTTACTTGGTGCCACAAAAAAGCAATGTGCTGTCAAGAGCAGTAAATGCGCAATAATAATAAAATAACTAGCGATCCGCCCCGGTTTTTCCTGTGAATATCAATCAAATTATTAATATTGATATACTTGAAATTATCCTCGATAATAGCTCTATGTATTGGTGAAAATCTCAGGAAAATCAGTCCAATAGATTTTGAGAAAATCGATCACATACATACAGATAGCTTTCGGAGACTTTCTTCTATAATTATTACTAGCGATCCGCCATATAGGCATCGCCCATGAATAACAGCGACCTTAAAATGTTCTTCGAGAATCACATTCTCCATTGGTGAAAACATGAAACCGTTCAGTAGATTTAGAGAAAGTAGATCGTATACAGCTCTTGAACACTTTGTTTTACTATGTGTATGTCGTAGTTGTATTGTAAAATCGGCGTATAACATTAAGGCTAGCCATTTTCAAAAGCAGGGCCGTTTTTTTTGTGTGACGGGCCAACGATTAGTCGGATTATCATTACGAGACTTTCTTCAACATGGTGGCTAAAATTTAGCCTTACTAAATATTTTGATTTAAAGCAGTGATATTGATATATATACAAGATGAAGTGTTTTGAATGGAAATACAAAATTAACCTAAGGCTTGGTCGCTACGCTCTCGCCATTATTATTATATTAGTATCCGACAATCGACGTCGCTAATGATTCACTTTATTTCGTATGACGTATAACGCCAAAATTTTTCTGAATTTTTAATTTAAATAATCCGGCTAATCGTTGGTCTGCAACAAAATAAAACGGCCCTGTTTTTTTGCAAATGGCTAGCCGTAATCAAAGACGGTGATTTGGACAATCCGACAGCGTCATATAGTTAAGTATATGCAGATAAAGTGGACATACCGATGCTGCGAAGGTCACGTGTACTTCTTCTTCTTTGTAAAAGTTGACATCTACACATTTTATTCTGCAGTTGTTGCTTGTGCACAGCGAAGTGTCATTATTGTCGCGATCTCCTCGCAACGTCATTAGCAATATCATTACGAAGCTGGTCACAATGATAGCGCCAAAGAATCCTTGTAATACAAGATGGATGCACCCTGATTTTGGAGCTGTATTTTTGATTAACCTGTTAAAAAAATGCAAACCAACAAACCAAGTAACTTAAAATTTAATTATGTATGTGTATTAAGAATAAATAGTCTGCTTTTATAGTACATGTACTAAATAGCATTAAGTGTCAGCAACAAACTAATGCATTGGTTTTTCTTCCAGGATTCCAATAATTAGATAGACATACTAAATACTGCAGTTTTAGGGAGCTCGATGTTTTCTACATCCTAGACGTGATTCTCCTGCAATGCGACGATACCTACCTAGTACAAATGTAACTTAATGAGAATTTGTTACGCGAATAGAGTTATTAATCTACTTCAGAAAACATTAGTTCAGTAAGAGGTAGTGCCATGTAGAAAGATGTAGTATGCATTACAGTCTAACTGGGCCGGCACGACTGGGGTAGTCGTTCTTTTCACTCCCGGCTAAAATACATTGATAAAAAGCCCACGTCAGTGTCGTGTATTGTGTGGTATGTGAGTGGTCGGTGGCCTATTGGACAGGAGGAGATAGGAGGGGAACGCATCTGCATCAAAAGGCTAACATTCTTCGTTTGCGCCACTATACTGTAAAAACACGATTCTCAAGTGACGCAAGAGTTGTAAACGACGTAAGCATGGTTTAGCGTTACGCTTTACCTCACATTGCTATACACGATTTTACTCCTCAACTCTTTTTTTTTATACCGCTGGCGATTCATAAGGAAGATCATCCAACATATAAATTTATTATTTGCAGCTTTGAGACAGAAATGACTCGTTAATGAAATTGGCTCAAGTTCGGAGATCTCGGAACTTCAAACAAACAAAATTACGATATAACAGTCGTTATAATATTCAGTTGTAGGGTGTACAGATACAATGTTCAGCTGAAATTGAAGCTAAAAAGTATTTATATTCAGTTCCAGACATGTCTTGCAAGTCCTGGCTATATCTCTTGGAGTCTTGAGGACTCAAAAGAACTTCCATTTAAGACCCATCTGTGGGCTGTGGGTGTTTGATTGTTAAAACTACTGTCTATCTGTGTGCATGTGTGTGATTATTAAAACTAGATGAACGTTACTGCGTCGAATATATTCAAGTTACTTTAGACTCATTCTGGCGGCTCTAATATATACTTCAAGGTCCCCCAGTATTTGGACAGATTGTTGAAGGTGTACTTGGAGACCTGGAGAGTTCTTTACGAGAATCGGTAAAGTTCCTTTATGGAAAGAAGCGTAAAACGCAGGATACAATTGGGCATTACGAGGCTGCTTCCCGGGTCGGATATCATTTGCTTAACTGATTACACCCTTGATTTGTTCGAGGAATTCTCATGAGGTCGGCTGCTGTTGGCCGAGGTGAGTCCGATTAGAGAAGACCGAAGGCATTTTGTTTCTTGAGCCCAACGAAAATTAACATAAAAATAAGCGCACATATTTAATACCTTGGACCCATGGTCGGCAGAAGGTTTTGGCCCAAACGTTCGAGACCTGGTGGTGAAGATCGCGAGGGTAGGTAGGTAGTCGAGAGGGTAGGTGGAGGATCCATTGACGCCTGTTGGAGGGTTTACTCTGGCATAGGCTTATGTTCTCACCGCGCCTAATAAGACCCAGCTACGTAAAGCGCAGCGAGTCATCGCAGCGAGGGCAATGAGAGGGTACAGTACGGTAAGCTGAAGAGCAGCTAATGCTCTTGCAGGTGAGCCCCTTTGGGGGCTAGTGGCCGAGGTGTTGGCTCAAGTACATCTCTTTTCTGGCAGGGAAGAAATCATCAGGAGAGCTACTATCCCTCGCCAAAATTCAGGGGTTAGCCAGCATGGGCAAGAAGACCTTTTTCGTAGATGGGAGTAGGACCTAGCAGACCAGAAGTATGGTGTGCGTACTGTTACCGCAGTTAACCAGGTTCCTGAAGCTGCATGCACAGAAAGCAAAAGCATTACCTTTCGCCTGATGCAGGTACTCACCGGGCACGGCTGCTTCGGTGAGTACCAGTATCAGAGTGATTTAAGTGAGCCCAATTCTGATTGATTCTGGCCGGCCAAAAGCGCTATAGAGGACACGGCCTGGCACACTGTGGAGGCATATATTCCTTCGTCTTTGCATCATCATGACCTACAGATGTGCTGAGAAATGAGAACCTTTCACTACCGAGTATCATCCATTCGATGCTCGAGAGTGACGGGACTTGAGCGGCCTCGCCTCCTGTTGCAAAAATGTGATGTCCCCCAAGGAAGCTACGGAACGTCTTCGAGGGGAAGTAACGAATGCTGAACACCTACGCAGGCGTCGGCTAGGAGTTCGCAGAAGGCGCTATATACAGCCCCAGCTGCTAGTTTATATAAATCAGTAATCTTAATATAGCCTCTCAGCGAAGGACTCAGGCTTAGTACCTGAACTGCCTTAAGGTTCCGAAGTGGTTTGTTTAGCTCTAAGTGCCGGCGTGACCTCATTCTTGAGATTTAGATCGGTCATGCGTTGAATACCGGTCAGTCGCCGGGGTGTCCTATTGCTAATCGATCCTGGACACTCCATCACGGCTGCCGAAGAATCTAGAAGATTTTTGATCACCAGTGGCACGCCTGCCGTACCAAGCCCGACACACCACACCGGTCCACGCAGAGCCGGTAGGATGGTGCATAAATGCAAAATGCATTTCTTTGTTAAAACCTATTCTAGTTGCTGGATCTGAACCGGTAAGTTGGAAGAGTATGATTTTTTTATTGTTTCTTTGAACACCCTAATCTCAAGAACTACTCGTCTGATTTCAAAGGTAATTTGAATGTTAGACATCCCATTTGTCGAGGCAGGCACACTATGCTATATACTAGCACGTTATAACAAATATTATAAGAGTTGTGCGAGTAAAAACGCGGGATGCTGCTAGTATAATATAAAGATTATAAATCTGAAAAGTTTGTTTCTTCGAATGCACTAATCTAGACATCAACTGGGATAAGCTGTTTTAGTGTTAGTGCCCATTCATCGAATAAGACTATATAGGCTATATATCATCAGCATCACGTTACGATTTGTAGGAGCGGAATACTTGTAAACCGCAAGTCCTAACTCGCAGCGACTTTGATCATAATTTAAACATTATTTAGTTAGACTAATATACCGTTACATAAACTTCAATAAACCACCATATAACTAGTTGATGGAATGTATCATCACTTCTTGATAGAAATTCATGATCAATCTTGAATAAATAAGTAATCTAATTACATGAAATACGACCGGTTTCGACTATTCGTGATGATGATATTAACAATAAACCAAACCACTGTATAGGCGGTGTTTACTTATTATTGTAACTAATTTTAACGGAAAAAAAAACATAAAAAAGCCATATAGCTACCACACGGTACATATATTTATGGATATGCGTATAATGAAATACGTGTAGTAATTTCAGCCTTGCTTTCTCCACATTCATTACTCACTTCATACAGACACGCCGGTTGCGGAGACTGTTGACTCCACCTTCGGACACTACCCGATCAATCTAATCATGGCTTGTAAGTCTTGGTTTTCCAATAAAAAAAATCGATAAAGTAAAAAAAATCTCCCAAAATATTTCATATAAAAATAATAATACCTCATTGCGGATGATACGGTGACGATCTTCAATATCGGTACAATTTTCATGTCTGACTGTTTGCTACTTGAAAATTCACAGCCTACTACAACACATGCCCTTTAGAAAGACATCAGGCTTTGATTAACAGAGGCGTGAAGTGGTATATTCGTTCCAACTATCCATGGCCTGATAAGCGGTGATAATGGCGTCATATCGGATATTTATTACGAGTAGGATTATCTCTGCAAACAATTTGATGGAGATCGAACGCATTTTCAATAGCAAGGTAAAAGTTTGACGCGTAATATTCGCGTTATGTCATTGCAGTTGTAATCAAGTTTCTCTTGTTTTCTCCTGGCAAGTAAGGAAAAAAAAGAAACGCATTCGTTTGCAAACGTTATCATGAGAATAACAGAAATATAAAAAGGTAAAGAATAACACTTAAAAAAGTCTTTAAAGACAATAAGAGTGTCTTTGTTTTAGGAGATTTTAAAGTTTCCTATATTTCCTTAAATTTATTGTTCTTTATGAGGAAAACGGATTGTTGGCCGACCGTTCATGAACCGGCAAGACAATCTCCATGCAGCAGCTAGTCCGGGATGGATGCGAGTAGCAGGAGATCGGCCGTCTTGGCGTTCACTGAAAGAGGCTTATGTCCAGCAGTGGACTGATGAGGGCTCATAATGACGATGATGAGATTCCATATATTATTGCAGATCCTTGGGTGTGAAACTGTTAAAACTCCTTTCCAAGCTACCACAAAAAAAAAAAACAACATGACATGAATAGTCAATTATCACATTTACTTGCACGGGATGACCCCCTACTGACCCTATACGTCGTGTCATAGCAATCCGGTAAATGTGAATTGGTCTTTTTCTGCTTTCACAACATATATTGAAGTTATGTTTAAATTTCTAACAGCCATGTTTGGTAGGGGCCATACAAGGGACAGACACTCAACTTAAAAAATATCATTATATGCTTCATAAGTCCCCACCCACCCACAATATTAATGTAAGTCCTATCTTGAAACAGGGAATACAAAAAAATATCATCACTTTATACAATAAAATCAATTTATTGACGCAATTAACGTGTATAGTCATGCGAAGTTACAATTTTCTAGTACCTATACTTTTAGTATTACTTGCAGTAATAGAACGAACAGACGGACATGGCGAAACTGTAACGCACCCGCGGAGCTTTGGAGAGCATATTTTCCGGCCCAGAACTTATGCTGTGGAAGCGAAGCTCAATACAGCTTCATTAGATTGATATGAGTGATCGTCTGAGGACGAGACTGG